>BJBW01005117.1:129726-160808 GCA_004320125.1 Scolopax mira
GGATCTCCCCTTTTGTGAGGACACTCGCTTAAGGTTCTAGTCCAAGCCCATAAGTCGGTGGGTATTTTTCCTGAAGGATGCTCAGTACACCCAGCCCCAAACTGATAAAATTATTACAGACAGGCTTAATGTTAAGTTCAGTGAGTCTATTCCTATATATAGACGTTAAATTTAAACATAAGTACCTTTTCCAGACTGAGCATTGGAATGCACATCCTGTGTCAAATCAAATATTTACTACATGATTTGCAGCTCCATTTTGTGCATATTAAAAAAAATCCCTTCTGATGTCATATCTTTTTTACGTTTTTATAGATATATAAGATTCCTTGAGATCCCTATATAAAATACTTCATATCATGAGATTTCAAACTGACAGGCAAATTCTTTGCTCAATATTCATCTGCATCAGTGGTCTGCCTTAAAAGCCATCCATTGGCCTGCTCTTCTGTTGCATACCTCTAGCAAGCGATGCCATATGGACATGACTCCATGGTACCTGCCCATGCAGCAGGAGCTACCAGCTGACACTTCAAGAAGGTTCCTGCCCATCTAATGCCACAGGAGTTGTCATATATGCAGAATTCAGCAGAATTGTACTGTTAAGCCAACCGGCTCTTACAATTTTTCATAGACAATAATTACAAGGGATGACACAGTATCTAGGACCATGTTTGCCTGATGTTTGATTAGTTCATAGATGGGTAGCAATTCCAGTTCATTTGGAATTCAAATGAACAAAGTTTGATTCAATCCACAATTAACACTCCAAGCTTCCAACTTCTTGCATGAAATGATGAATGACAGCCTGCTGGGCTGTATCAGACCACAAACTCCAGCATCGGGGACCGGAAATAGCAGGGCTGCTCCATGAGGGAAGGAGACCCAGAGGGCAGGGTAGCGCAGCCGGGCTGTACAGCAGGCAGAGCTGAGCGCTGAAGCAGGGACCACGAGGAGTCCCAGACCAGGGGAGGCAATGAGCCATGGGCAGAGGGAGGACACAGATGAGGATGCTCAGGGCCATTAGGGATTATTAGTACCCAGACATCTAGGTGGCTGAGGGAGCCACAAATGGTGAACATGAAACCTCCACACTGTGACTCAGCAGGCAGGTTGCCATGAAGCGGACTTGCTGAGGTGTCAGGAATCAAGGCAGAGATCTGTAACACTGGCTTCTATTTTAGAAAATCAGATTATTTCCATGCACTGTTTAAACTTCATTGAATTCACTAATGGCCACACACAACCCTTATTTTACCACTTTTTTTTCTCTCCAACCAATTTTATCTATAGTCCAAAGGAAGGGAGCTTTGAAAGAATTAACATTTATTCTCACTAATTCCCTCTTTGCAGACATCAGACCCCAGAGCACCTGCATCCCCCTAGCCATATCACTCAGTCCATACTTCCACCCACATTTTCATAAATAAGAATTGTATTGTGTTACATGCCAGACATGACCTATCTGCTGTTGATTGCCCCATGAAATGATTTCTGGGTTAGAGTTAGCCTTAGATCTTGTGCAAATCTTATTCTAAGCACCACATTGTTAACTGAACTGAGCTTCTGCTGGCTTGACTTCAGATTTCAGGCTTGCTGCTCTGTGGTGGGACAATCTCTTCAACATCTTCGGAAGTGTTATTTTGGTAAAGGAGCCATAAAAAAAAAAAAAGAAAGAAAAAATAGTTCCAATTTAATTTTTTGTTTCTCAAATATTTTTGTTAATTGATTATTGTTTGAAGCAGGTGAAAAAATAATCAACTTTATGTGGGAATCTTGGTGCAAGTAAGGGACAGGTAGAGATAGAGATTTTTAGTAAATTCAATTTGGCACCCAGCTCTATAATTTATTTGATGATGGCCCTCACATATGTTATGCATAACTGAGTGCACTTGTGTGTGCATGTGTATATAATACATAACTTTTTAGTTTGACAATATTGATTGAAATCCTTTCAGTTTGATGAATGAGTGCATTATGCAGTGAACAGTGAAACTAGCCATGAGTCATTGGCAGGATTTTCCCAACTTTTTGAAGGCATCCTCTCCCATGGGCTAGCAGTCAGAAACATCCTCCCAGCATGTCTGGTCCATCTAGTTTTTGACTGTGACAAGACAAACCCAGGTATTACTTCAAGCCTGTCAGTTCTTCCCACCTCTTCAAATCCCTCTACACATACCCTAATATACACATGGAGGATCAAGGGATGGAAAGTCTCTCAGGGTTCATTTGGATTTGCAATGCAGCTCTTTCATGTTAATTTTCCTTTTCCTTTTTCTTCACCTCAATTCACTCTGACGTCTTGCCACAATATTGTCAGTCTCAGAGAAAACAACAAGCCAAAGCAGATGTGCTGAACACATGGTCACCAACAGGAGCAGTTCCCAAGCAAAGTTAGCATGTGAAATCATTCCAAAAGAGGGATATCTTATCCAAAAAATAATCCGCATCTGCTCCTGTTGTTTGGTGAATTGAAAAAAAAAATTAAATACAAACTTCCATGTCTAAGTTTACAGTTTGAGTTTATCCAATGGTCTTAAGTTAGAAGGGCCAAACAGTGACTAAAACACAAGGAAATAAATGCCAGGTTAGTTGTGAAATTATGGTCAGAAATGAATGCAAGGTTATTATTCTACTCATGGGCAATAAACCCAGACTATTCCTGGAGAGTAAGCACCCCTAACAGACTTTGCCACATACCCTATGAATGACACTCTGCTTCATTCAAACAGTAAATAATATATTAACATGATACATTTTTTTGTGGTGCATTGCTTCACATGATGGGACAGGTTGATGTACAGATGAGTGGCAAAGAGACAGTCTCTCCTGTTGAAGACAGCTAATAAGTCTTCAAACAGGGTTTCTTGCTGGCAAGATAAATGCTGGTAAGAGCAGCTGGTAAATGATGCTGATTGAACTTCCATCTTTTTGCCTCTTTCCTCTTCTCAAGTTCAGAAGGAAGGACTGCTAGTATAAACAAGCAATAACAGTCTTAAATACCATGCATTTAGAAAATGTGTACAGCATTTTCAGGACTCCTTCCTTTAACACATAAACATTTGCAGGTTCCCTTTGAGAGTGACAGGCACGTGTCATTCTTGGAAAGTTCTGTTAGAAATGTTAGTAATGCATTAGATCATGGTTAGAAATGAGCAATGACTATTGAAGAGACACTAAGAGATGTTTGAGTCTTCCCTGGTCACTCTGCATGGCACCTTTTCCCCTATACTGAGTTCACAATGGTGAACTCCATCGACCCCATCACAGTCCAGACAATACCCTAGGGAAGGCATAGTCCAAGAGAGTCCATAGTCCAAGTTTCCATCCTGGAGAGGTAGCATTCTTTAACACCTCTGTTCTTCCAGCAGAAGGGCACTTTGCCATCTCAGGAGTTAGCACTGGACAACTCAGCCTTAGTATCGCTGAATTCTTTTATTGTACTTAATTTAGATCCAGGCCCCAAATTCAGATATACCTCTAGACACCTGCAGTAGATTGAGCTAAATCAACTAAATACCTTCAAACTGAAATACATATAAAGGTGTTATTTTTTTATTCGGATATGTTTCTCTTGCTCCTGTCCACAGCACTGCGACATGGTCATACCAGAAAGCACCAAAGCAAGCTGCCCAGGAGCATGTACTTCACAGTCAACTCAGCTGGCTGGGGGACCAACACTAGCTGCCAGTTAATTCTCTTCTGGTATTTTTCCTCTCTTTATATTATATTTGAACTGAACTTTATTCCAAATGAAACTGCCTCCAACACTGACAGGGAGATAAGACCTGCTGCAGATATATGACCACAAAGTGGCTGTGTGCTGAACAGGTGTAACTATGTTACAGTAAAGCCAAGACCCTCACTGGAGCCCTTGCTGTTTTCCAAGTCATAGGGTACTGAATTCAGCATCTTGGTCCAAGATATGTGACAAAGATCTTTCTTCAAGGACCGAAGTTTGAAAGTTACCTAGTGACTTGGGAAGGAGAGACTTCCCTCCACCCCCTCTTTTTACTTTAAAGTGAGTGCAGGATGAGGTTACATGGCTAGCTGGAATGAATGCAGGTTCTTAATGATGCATGAAATGAAATATTGCTGTCCAGTGCACAGTGAATATTCAGGGTTCTGCTCTATGATAGATACATCCTGTGCTGATCCGACAGGGGAAAAACACCCCGCAGAGCAGCTGCACACTCTGCTCTGCACCTCAGCCCATACTGTGTGTCAAACAGGTTGCTATCTCCTGCTGCTACACACTCTTCTCTAGGCTAATACATCTGGCAGCCAGTAAAGTTCCTTTAGCCAAGAGGCAAATAAAAAGCATTTTCTGTGTCATGGTTCCTGCCCTGGGAAAACAAAAAAAAAATTATGGACATTATGGAATTTCTAAACAACTACATATCTTTATCTGGGACCTCTGCAGTCCAGGCCTGAATTGTTTGTACATGATACTCCAGCTTTTTGCTCATTTAATACCTATGGAAACATTGCCAGTTGAAGCTGGACCTAGACGGATTAAAGCACTGCTCTGTCAGGGCCAGCATGTTTGCAGCTCAAGTGCTGCACTTCCAAAAGCATTCTTACATCAGAAGGGAGAAAGGGTTGAGCTACTACTTACAGAAGATGGGAGGAGCATATGTACTTGTAAGAGACAACCTGGAGCAAAGAGCAGGGAAACAGCCTGTGAATAGAACATATATCTGTCTACAGGTTTGTGCTGTTTTAAAAACATGTGATGCTCTACTGGAAATAGAGAAAAAACTTTCACAAACTGCAAGAGAGGTAAAGCACTTCAGGGCTCCTTACACAAAATACCCCACCTGACCAGAAGAGATATAGCAAAGTGGAACAGGACTGCAGAGTAATAGTGGCTAGATAGCTTCTGAACAACAGCTGCCTTTCCCAGGGGAAAATGTTCTTCTGGATTTATGCCCACAAGAAATATGACTCTGAACTGTTTGTTCTGCTTTAATTGTGCATGGTTTCTTATGCAGACCAGTGGCATCATCTTTGTCACGCCTGTGGAGTTGAATGTATGAGAAAAGCAATAGAGAATAAACCAGTGAGAAGAGAAAGTGTAGGTTTCCCTGCAACAGAGTCCTATCTCCGATATAATTTCCCCCTGAGAGCGAACACAAGTGACCAGAGGAAAAAAACCTTTAAGATCTAGTACCAAAACCAACTCTCTATCTGATGCAGGTGGCCGAAACATTTTAGATTTGTAACCTGAGCACAGCCAGATGGCTCTGAAACACTACAGGCAAATCCCAAAATGAAGGCAGAGAGTTCAGAGGGAATCTGCATAATTTCAGAAAGAGAAGTTATTGCCCATTTGCTTGTGGCATAACAGGGCAGACTGAGGCAATTGCAGCAGAGATGTCCATCTGCCAAAGGACTCATCTTTGCACTGATTTCAGGGGTACCAGCTGGTTCACAGCTGCAGCCAGGCAGGACGGGGTCACATCTGGGAGGAACACGTACGGAACAAGCAGTGGCAGGGGGCGTTGGCAGATGCTGTCTTCTCCATTTGCCCATAACAGCAGGGCTGTTTTACCTTATGAAACCTTTGAACAGAACATGGTACAGCACCTAATGCAACAGGAGAACTTGTTCCTGGTACCTTTCATTTTAATGGTACACACAGACTTCCACATTCCTCTTGTTTCTGTTGATAAATAGTCTGAATGCTCCTTCTTATTGCTCTTACCCAGGTGCAAAGGACAGTACAAGCTATATTCTGCCTCTCATCTTTCCTCCCAATCAGCTCTATTCAAAATTAAAATTAGTCTCTCTCCCTAGAGAAGAGAAGTCTCCAGGGAGATCTTATAGTGGCTTTCCAATACCTAAAGATGGCCTACAGGAGAGATGGGTAGGGAGTCCCTCAGGCAGTGCAGTGGTAGAAGAAGTGGTAATGGTTTTAAACTGAAAGAGTGGAGATTGAGATTAGATACTAGGAAGAAATTCTTTACTGTGAGAGTGGTGAGGCTCTGGAACCACCTGCCCAGAGAAGTTGTGGATGGCCCGTCCCCGGAGCATGCAAGACTAGGCTGGATGGGGATTTGAGCAACTGGTCTAGTGGAGGTGTTGGAACTCGATGGCAGGGGGGTTGGAACTCGATGCTCTTTTAGGTCTCTTCCAACTCAAATGATTCTACGATTCTATGAAAATCCAGCCAGACAAAGGGCACCAAGGGCTACTTGTTCAGAATTCCCTCTGTGATTAGACAATTACTTACTGTAATTAGACAATTAACAGGGAAAAGAAAAGGAGGGACATCGAAAACAAACAGTAAAAAGCCAAGACACAATAGGAGAGAATAAACCTTTTTTACCTCACAACTAGTGCAGAAAGTCTGAAGAGGAGCTATTAGCTGAATTGCAATTTGTTCTCTCCTATCCCTTGTCCAGGGAAGACTATAACTTTATTATCTTAGTTTCAAGCGTTTCAGCCAGTCTGTGATAATTCTCCATGCCTTCCTTCCCACCCCCATCAACTCCTGTTCCTACACACCCAACTTCAGCTTTATCTTCATCTTTTAAAGCAGCTTGAATCACCATTTCAGACCCTCCAGATTTATGGTTAAAATTAAAGTTTTGGCAAGCCTCTGTCACTACACTGCCCATTACTGTGGTACAATATAACATAATTAATGTTTTTATGTTTAAAGAAGAGGAGGCACATATGTTCCTCAGCTGCTGATGAACAGATTTATAGGTAACACATCTGAGTCAGTGCCCATGTTTAGACATTAGCCTGACAGATCACTAATCATCTTCTAAAAGCTGTGCACCACTGCCCTGCTTCCCTAGATTTGCAAGCAGGACTATGCTGGAATACCATAGTGAGATGACAGATTTCAGGTGACACAAGGGGAGGAAGCAAAACATCAGTAAATGTTTCAGCATATCTATCTCTTCATAAGCAGATGTTCATGCTTAACACATACCATTAAGCTAGAGTACACCATGTGCTTTCTTAAAGAGAAACCCAGCCTGCTCAGAGTAGGCAGTCTGCAAAGGCACCCAAGCCAGCTTGTGTTCTGGCCCCAGAAGCTTAAGCCATTATCCAAGCAGAGTCCTCTCCATAAAGGAGGGGAAGCTGTCACACCCACAGTGGCCCAGGAGGAGCTAACTCATAACTTAGACCAACCCTTTTCCCTGCAGCCCCCAGTGCAACCTCCTGTTGACATTCCTGTTTTGATTAGACTTAGCTGAGGGGTAGCAGGTTCATGGGGCTGGAACAGTGGCAGGTGGCACTCACCTGGGCAGGGTGGTCCCTAGCAGAAAGAGAGGGCACACAGCTAAAGGCAACCAACCCTCTTGCTGCCTCAGGAAGACATTCTAGATATCTGTCAGAGCATTGTCCAATGTCTTTGTTACAAGACAGAAATGTGCTCATGTTTAAATACGGGCAGCTTTCACAGCATTTCTTCAACTTCACTCTGACCTAGCCAAGATGGGGCCCAGTGGTGGGCTGACCTTGGCCAGACATCCACCCAGCCACTCTCACCAACCCCCACCTTCACAGACCAGGGGAAGAAAACAAGCTGGGAAAGCTCAGGGGACAAAATAAAGAAGGGAGATCCTTTATCAATTACCAGGGAGGCCAAACAGATTTCACCTGGGAAAATTGATCTAATTTATTGCCAATTAAAAATAGAGAAGGACTGTTAGAAACAAAGACAAAACTGAAAACACTCTCACATGCCATAACCCCCTTCTTCACTAACCTCAACTTCAGTCCATCCTGGTCTTCTCTACTTATCATCCCCTTGCCCCAGACAGCACAGTGGGATGGGGAATAGAGGCTGTGGTGAGGCTGTAACAGCTCCTCTCTGCTGCTCCTTCCTCCTCACACTCTTCCCTTGCTCTACCATGGTCTTCTCCAGGGCTGCAAGAGGATTTCTGCTCCAGCACCAGTCAGGCTTTTGCCCTTTCCTATATCTGTTTTTCCACAGCCACTACCAACCTGCACTGATGGGCTCAGCTGTGTCCCAAGGTGGGGCCATTAGAGAAATGGCTGGAACGTGCTGTGCTCACCTCAGGCTGTCCTAGTCTCTCCTCACAGACCTCCCTACAGCCCCCAGTGCAATGCCTGGACATAGACACCCAGTACAGTGCTACTGTTTCCATTGTGAAATAAACTGGAACTACATCCAACCGGATAATTTTAACAGCAGGAGCACAGTGGAGAAAGTCAGATCCAGAGCACACAGAAGCAGAGGGGTCTGCTGCTCCTTCTGCTGCTTGTCCCAGCGTGCACCCAGAGAGGAACTCATTAGAAACACATGGATGGCCTCCTATGATCAGGGAACTTAAAGAGTGTGTGATAAATACAGAGATTTAAGTAAGGGAACAGTTTTTCCTTTTCAGCTCTGTCCCTGTGGGGAACACACTGGTAAAACAGGAACATTCAAGGCCTCAGTCTCTAGTCCTGCACACCAGAGAAGGGAATTCCTCTTCTTTTGAAAGGTGCAAGGCTAAGTTCTCATTGAGGGATTTAATTAGCCTAACTAAAAAATGTTTAGCTGGGGGCTGTTTATGCATTTTGGTGACTCATCATTTACTTCCAAGCATAGGCTCTCTTTCAGAGCCCAGTGTGTTCAATCTGCTGATGACTCACTTAAAGGCACTAAGAAAAAATAATGCCATTTAAGAAAATCTTTGCACAGAGCAGATTTGTTAACCTATACTAAAGCCCATTCTTGGTACTCTCATTCAGAATTAAAGTGGCTTTTAATTCAAGTTAGTGTTTGAGTTAAATCTAAATTAAATTTGAATTTAAATCATTAAATCTGCGCAGGGATTTAGTGCAGTTTACATAATCAATTTTAAGTTCATACCCTTCATTAATTTGGATGACTATCACCCAGTCTTTGCTTACTTAAAAATAGTTCTAATGCATTTATTAATACTATAATACTCAAACTGGGTTATTCATGAAGAAACAGAGAGTTTAAGTTTTCTTTGAAGTTTCACAAAATGAGAGTATCTTGCTGAAGAAACTCATTTTGTTCTCATGCATCTTAAGGGCAGGAAGGGCTTTTAATTCCACTTAAAGAGCTTCTGTGTTGTCACAGCCAGTAAAGCAGGCACAAAGAGCATGGCTCTTCCTTCATTAACACCAGTGAGGGAGCCCTTGCTTGTGTCACACTCACGTGGCCACACAGACTCCCTTCTCAAACAGTGGTGGATCCACTCTGCTCCAGAGTTAGGTGCTTCCTTCCCCAGCTCCCTCTATCCAGCCCTCTGCCTGCTTCAGTCCTGAAAGCGTCCCCAGGCTGGCATTGTGCTGTGAAGACCACGCTGAGGAGACAGTTGAGTGTCTGCAGACCCAGCCTTGCCAGATCCTATCCCAGAGCTTTGCTCACCTCTGGCCTGGCCCCTGTGCTAACCCAGCCCCAGGTTATCCTTCTTCCACCAGCAGGGACCAAACGCTATGGTGTACACCAAGCCTGGGCAAGAGACACAGCTCCCACCTCCTGGAGCAACCTGCTGGACTAGAACAAGGGATTTATGTGGGCACTGTGTATCCATCCCTGCTACAAGATTGAAGTGCCTTTGGAAAATGTAGCCTTCATTGTAGATTCCCTGCTTTTTCCCCTCCTCCATGAAATGCAGCCATTTTTGATTAAAATCCCACCTGTCACTAGATTTCAGAGGCATGCAGAGTGGATTCATTTTACAATATCAGAACCAGCTGCTCACAAAAATAGCTTTCACTCTCCCAAGGTCTACTAATCATTTCAGGAGACAAGCAAAGAAGAGGATATCTCAGCTGACACTAGAGAGCACAAATGTTGACACAAATATGAATCTGAATTTTCTGACAGTAGTTGATTGTGTTGCTTTAGAAGGTTTAACAGACATGCCACTCAGACGACAAGACCCTGTTTAATGCTTCACTTTAAGTATTTGTATGATCTTTGGGGTTGTCAGTTTTGGAAATTGCAGTTCTTTGAGAGCAGTTTTGGTAATCTCCCTGTATGTTACACCTGTAAAAGTACAATGCCTGCTTCTTTTTTCAGGCTGGCCTGATGATAATCTGAAATCACATGACATCTGCTTGAAAGAGTGGCTGCTAAATCTTTTTCATGCTTTCCCTGCTTTATAGTGGCTAGTTTTCATTGGTGCTTGGTGCCTGTTACACCAAGCAGATGTGTGCAAAAGCAGCAGTTGTGTCACACAAGGATATTCCCATCCATGGTCTCTGGAACTTCATCTCAGATTGATTGCTCATGCTTCAGGGCCTCAGACTAGAAATCCCATATTAACCTGTTTGGTGGTGCTTCTAATTTTCAGTTGATTAGGAAAATAGAGTTTCAAACAGGTCAAGCAAATTTGGAATGTTTCAATATAGTCTTTCCTCTTTTGTTCAACCAAAAATATTTGACATGAATTTACAGATAGTTATAGGTCCCCTCAAATTACAGTTTGGGGCACACAGAATATTTGGGTGAAGGCTTGCCTGTTTCTCACAGAAGCAGACTGCTGTGTTATACTTGTAAGGCTGCATTTGTGTATTGCTTGCTTCTGGGGATATGAAATTTCATGGGAATAAACAGAAAATTATTAAAAATTAAACTTTTTATCTGCTCTATATGTTCAGCATTAACATTGTCTTTCATTGTTTTCTAATAGTGATAATTAGGTATTGCATTACTCTAGGGTATGCCTTGTAGCACCCCTGGGAAGGCCTTTATGCACAAGATAAATACTACTGTATAAATAAAACTAAGTTTTGTTGAGATAAAGCCTTTGTTGGTTTCATTTTCATAATGCTTGCTTTCACCTTCTTCCTCCAGACCCACAAGATTCTTTTCCCTTTATCAGCTTTTTTTATTCCTTTTACATCTGAGTTGCCATTTATCTCAGACCTTTCATTCTGCACCAGTGTCATCCTCACCACCTGGGTGGACTTAACCAAGCAGTTAATGCTATTACCTTGCTGGATCCTCCCGTACCAGACTATGCTAGTGCACATCAGCATCAGCCAGGGTGGGAGTCTGACAAGCACATAGGAACTGTCACACAGGGACCAATGTCTGTTGGGCTGTAACGGATATATTCCCAGTGTCCTGTTAGAACAAATGACTGCAGAGGCAAGCTCTCCTCACAGGAAATGTAACAGCAGACATTTTAAGTGCTTAACAGGGAGAGCTATGAAAACTGCATTCAGTCTCACTCAGCAAAAGGCTGGGCCATCTCTACATTGATTAGCATCTTCCACAAGTAGCCCTCCTGGCCACTAATGCTCTTTAGTGGGGACAAGGAATAGAAGTTTGGAGGAGGAGGAGGAGGAGGAGGAGGAGGAGGAGGAGGAGGAGGAGGAGGTGGGCCAATAGTGATGGATATCTGCAAGTTTTCAGCATTTCTGGACACCAAGAGGTTTTCTTCACCTAACTTCTGGTTTCCAGTTTAAAATTCCTGGCTGCTACATGATAAGCTGCATTCTTCACATGTATTTACGCAGACACAGTGTCATAAAATGCTCTGAAGTGAATGATTATTCAGTTCTTTCCCCTGCCCAGAGAGATGGACATAGGGAAGCTAACTAGATCAGTTAATATTTACTGAAGCTAGAAGAAATGCATTAAGAATACTGCAGTCATACATGTCTTTTTTTGAAAATTTTAGTTATGATTCCTAGATGTTTTAAAGTGGGCCATGTGTTCCTACTTTTAGAGTTTACAAGACTAAAAAATTCACTCTAGACAAAACTTGGTGCAGCAGTCATGTACAATAAAAAGGCACCCTGGAGCTCCAGGAAAGTATCTATCTGATCTGGTGGTCTTGACTACAGGGATACAGGGATACTAATCCTGACTTTCAACAATAGGAAAATGGAGAAAATCACGATGAAAATAAAGCTGCAAGTAATAATTGCCTGATCATGAATTGTAAAAGTGAATCTTCTGTATACACACACACCCCCAATTAAAATATCACATAGATTGCTGAATGTTATTTATTTAGTATTATTACTACAGCTATTATTGCAACAATCAGCATACAGTCTAGAGCTGAGTGACCACCTGCTGTTTGTGTTGATGCTCAATTTGCAAACAGTCAAGTACCATTTGGTTTGTGCCAGCTTGCTGCATTACTTAAGCCATAAAAGATATTGTGTAACCTAACAACAGCTTTTTAACTAAAAATAGGTGTTCTGCTTATATCCAGTAGAAACTGGTATTTAATGATTACAATACAGCGTATTCATATTCTTTCAGCTGCTTCAAGCTGAAAGAACAGCTTTTTCAGCTGCAACAAATGGGGTAAACCTCCTTAAAGGAAAATTTAGTAACACCAGCAAGCTCGGAGACAAGACAATTGGACGAATTTACTGCTGCCATACCACTGCAAAAGGCTTCTTGTGTGACCTTGGGAAAGCCTTCAGATGTGGTTTTAGAAAGGCTGAACATTCAAAGCTCCTCCTGAAGTTACTAGCAGGCCCAGTGCCCAAGCTCCTATGAAAATCAGACCCTTAATCTTCACCATTTGTCATTCTGATACCACACAAGGGTACAAGGGATCTTTTGTATTGGCCTCAGAGAGTCAGACTAGGCCCTCGCTTAAAGGGTCCAGTTTGAATTCAATTCATTCATTCATTTTTCTTATGATGACAGAACACCCGTCCAGAAAGAGGTCAGTTAGTGCAGTTACCTGCAAAAGGAAGTGTGATCTTGTGTTTAGAGGGAGAAACTGAGAGTCAGAGCTCTTGGGAGCTGCTATTATATCTCATTGTGGCTTTGGGCAAGAGGCTCCACCTCTGTCGCTAAGATAACCTGCCTGTAATATTTATATCACTCAGGAATGGGGATACTTAATTATTATTTATAAAGTGCTTGGGGATCGCTGGAGATACAGTCCTCCAAAAATTAAAACAACAATCATTTGCAGCAAGCATACAAAAGAGAGAATCTGTGGCTGGACAGAGAGAAAAGCTATTCAGATCCCTGTCACTGCTGCTTGGGCACAGAATGTGTTAAACAGCATGCAGAGACATTTCTTCCTCATTAACAGCCTTATTGTGTGATGAAAGGAAAGGCAAACTCTGCGACCATTTTGCTGATGTTAAGGATTTCATACACATAATAAATTATATGTGAACGTTGTTGCTCTGCATCCATCGCAGAATTCAGCCCCTCAGGGACTCAATCATGCTGTTCTCCTGTAGCTAGGAATATCAATGCACTGAAACAATGAGCTAGATCTACACATATGTCATCAGTGGATATTATGAAGATAACATAAAAGGGGAGTGAAGGAATGTGCACCTTGCTCCCTACCTGATCCGGGGTGAAGGTTCTGACCTCATCATCTAATGTAATAAACACCACCCAGGTCGGGAGCTATCACAGAGCCCTGAGCAATACGAAGCCCCATGGAACGAGATACAGCACAGTACATGCAACTTTCATAAAGATTTCCGTGTGGGTAGTTTTTGGGTTTGATAAGAAGAAAGGAAGAGGCTGTGTGCCCAGTCATGAAATACAGGCCAGCAGCACTGAGCCTTTTCTCACAGCACCCTCGTGTGCTCTCCACAGAAAATGCTTTGTGTCACAGGGGGAATGCTGCGTCTTTCAGCAATGTTGTAACTTGCTGAAAGAACTAATTTAAATTAAATAGGACATCCAGTACATATTAATTAAGTATCAATTGATTCTTAAAAGAGTACTTATTGAGGGTTCTCAAGTTGGGAAGGGATAAATCTGGCTGTCATGTAATTAATTCAGAATGACACAGGCAACAAATGCATATTACATATTTTTTCCTCTGAATATTAACTTGTAAAGAATGTTTACATATCCAATTAACATTTAACAAGATAACCTTATACTGCGTTAATTAGCTATCTGCTAATTAAAAATGTACCCAAATTAATATAGACATTAGACAAGTCAACTGCATAACTGCTGATGCATAAGGGAAAAACAACATGAAATATTTGGAAAAGCTCTTGAGGCAAAATGTGGGAGGACCTGTTATGTCCCTGCCACTGACTCTGGAAACCAGCATCTGACCAAAGAAAACAAGGAGCGGTGGGGTTTATTTTTCCATATGTACATGACTAATAAACTGCTTTCTGGCCACATCTCATCCTAATTTTTTCGGTTTCCATGTTTTGGAAGCCTTGTGAAACTAGACTGGATGCTTCTCTTTGGTTTTGATCTTAAACATGGTGGGGATTTTGAAAGCTATGTGAAAGATAATTAAGAGTAGGAAACTCAATTGTTATTAAACTAAGCACCTTGTTTGACCTCTTAACTTCATCAATACTGCAAACTGAGCAGCCCCTGTGTATGTAGTAATGTATCCTTCCTGCAGACTATAATAAACCAACTGCTCAATGAACAATGAAAGGAAAATGAGTGGTTGTCCCTGTATTTTAAAGGACAAAAACAGTTCTTGCCATTAAAATAAGACATAAAATAATACTTGTGTTTGTATCTATTATTTCACTGATGTTAGTGTTTGAGCACTTGTTTTGGCACTAGGGAAGAATGATACACCTCTGATAGAGGGTGGTTTTCTGAGGCAATGTGCCTTGCCTTTACCAGTAATTGCAGGCAGCTGGAAAATCAATCGTGTTTCAATTCTAAAATGGTCTGTGATACTTCGAAACTTTGTAAATTGGCCTATTTTTACATGAAGTAATTCTGAAAAGCAAAGCAGAACTAGGAAAAAATCACCAAGGCTTTGTCTCCTTTCTCACACATAACAGAGGTATTGCTTACAAAGGCCCACAAAGCAGAAGTGCAGCTTCCAGACAGCACAAAAATGAGAGTAATCATGGACATGGATATTTCAGAGTACTGTAAACCTTTGGGAAAGTGTCTTATGCTCATTGGTTTAACAGTGACTCAGTTACGTCTACTGCACTTGTTTTATTTTTAAGTGTGTACATGCATACATGTATATGTGCACCTATACACACATGCACCTCTGAATCTTTTTGTAGGATTACTTTCTTTCCAAACTGCAGCACTGATTAAAGTACTTTGAGATATAACTGATCTCTTTAATACCATTGTCAAGCCATTTACATTCAAACATTACAATATTCAGCTTTCATCTGAGTTTATTCATAGTATGGATATACTTTAATCCCTTTTGTAAGATTTTTAAGACCTATGTAGTTCAAAAGCTGATAAATTATAATAGAACTGAAGAAGAAAAACAAATGCAAAGCTCTGACAGAATTAAAATTTTATAAGGAAAAAATAAGAACAATTAGATAAACACTGAGACGTACCAGTGAAAGAGAGTGGAGGAAAATGCCACAGAAAGTGTGAAGGAAAGCAATAAGGATGGGACCAGGACAGGTGGTAGAAGGTATGTGCAAAAATAATGGAAAAAGCTGAAAATAGAAAGTGATTCTGCAGAGTTTAAGAGTGATCAGCAGAAAGGAGGACATGGGAGGGAAAGACAGATGTCATGTTCTTGTAATGGAACTGACTGTGCTAATACCCCTGCAAAGCCTCTCAGCATATCCCTTGTAAATGAGGTGTTTTCAGAAGCCTGAGAAGAACCAGACAGAGTTGACAGCCTATGTGGTCAGAAAAAAACCTCTGGGTTTAGACTGTGGCTGTTCTCTGCATCCTACTGCTCCCTGAATCTTACAAGAAACCACAGTCCTCCTCAAAGGCCTTTTCAGTGGGCTTACATATACAGAACTGAAGATTTTTGACATACATGCACTGCCAAAGAAGGCTGTCAATCATTCCACTGCCATATTTTCAGCTCTATTAATAAGGCAACGATGAGTTCAATTCCAACTTGATAAAATCCAAGCAGCAAGGGATAAACAGCAGTGTTGGGCTGGAGGAATGTAACCAGATGTTGGAAAGGTACAGAACGGTGCGGAGGCCAGAATAAACAGAAGCTACTCGTCCTTACCTATGAAGATGAGGAGATGTTATTGTTGGCACTTTGAAGTACTTGACTTACAGAAGCATCGTCCACTGCTAAATAGCATGGACAAGTAAGCTTGGCTGATGCTAGTGCAGCACCAACATTTCTTCAGGGTAAAGGAGAAAGTCAAGCTGAGCATCAAGTACCACAGAGACTAGCTGTTTTCTAATAGTAGAGCATGATTTCTTGGAAGAACATGAAGAGCCAAAGGACAAGCTGGAATTGGAATTCCCACATGAAACTATGAGAATGCAGTCATTCTCATCAGGTTACGGAGAACGGAGTCTGCCGTGAAGAGGCAATACTGCAGCTTATTGCTGGCTAGGTGCAGAGCAGTTAGAGATGCAGTGTGATATAGAGGAAGGAAGACTTGGAGTCACAGTGGTGCAGATCAGGAGCCAAAAGCATTGGCTCCAAACGCCTTGACAAATACAGAAAGGGGACAGATAGAAAAGGAGTTTTTGGCAGCACTCTCTGGAATGGAAGGATTCTGTGACTGGCTTTTGGCACAAAGTGGATGTGCTGGCTGATCACAAGCTGTTAGAAGGTATGATGGAGAAACAAATGCTCAGTGCTTCCGCACAACTGCAGACAAAAGCACTTTCATAAAAGATGAAGGCATCATTTGGGAAGTCCAGTCCTGGAGGCAGTTAGTGAAAGGAAATCCTTGTTAAGGTTCCAGGGGGAGGAAGAAGTTCTAGGTTATGTGTCAGTCTGAGATGAACACGTCAGTGGACAAGCTAGACTTCTAGCCAGAAGGAAACCATTTTTCACTTCTCTTATAGAGACAAAGGAAAAAACATTGCGTATTCCTTTATCTTTGAAGTGCTAAATCCTGATTTTAGATTTGCAAGCATTGCATGTATAACATTGATGAAGTGCACAGCAGTTCTGACTCTCCACAGCACATCCACTGTTGTCTAGGACTGATATCTAGAATGTGATTTTAGAGGCTGAGACTCTTTTTGGAGAAGGATGAAGATAATTAGCTTAATATGTGGTTAAAACCTTAGAAGGTTTTACCAGGCTCTAGGAAGGCCTTCACAAAACTCATTGCAAAATTCAGCTTTTAGCTGTGATAGACTTCCCAGGGACCTTTCATAGTATATTACAGCTCATTGATCAATAATACATTCTTTACTAGGATCTAACAGGTTTTACCCCTCTAAAAGACTGCTTCAAAGCTATGGAAATCAGTGTGCTCCCATTCAAATTTTAAATCACTGCAACCTTTTGAAGGTTTGAGCACCTATTTGGAAAACAGCAAGCAGACACCAGGTTTCTATGTTGCTAAATTCTGTTCCCAGATCAGTTTACATGTGAAAGAACTGTCAAATAACTGGGCATGGGTGGGGAACAATGTTAGCTTTTGTAGGGTTTCTAATGTTTTATTACGATTGAGCCTGGTTTGAGATTTGTGGTCAGCTCAGAAAACTTCCGTATTCTTTACAGCCTCTGAACTACAGTTCCAGTTCTGTGTATTTTGGTGGGAAATACCATCCGGATTTTTTCAGGGTGTTAGTATTCCGATCATTTCAGGTAGTAAACTGAAGTAACAATATAATTTACTACTTTTTTTATTTTTTTAAATCACCACCAATCTTTTCACTATGCTACTTATTTGAGTATTTTGGTCTCTCTGGATGCCATTCCCCCCATCTGAACAAGAGAACTAATGATAGCTACCTTACAGATGAGTCATGAAGTACAGATATGTTCATGTGTTTAAAATATTTTCAAAACACTGAGTGTCCTGGTTTGGCTTATAAAACTTTTTTTTATTATTAGATGTTCTGTTTTCCTCTTTTCCAGAAATATACATGAGCATTTTAAAACAAAGAAGGCAAGCTGCTACTCACTTTTAAAAGATTATGTATGTGCACGATCTGCTAGATTCCTCAGTTCTCAGGTGATCTATCCACTTTCTAATCCTCTTACCATTTACAAAAATTGCACAATGAGGGATTCTCAGGGGGGAATTTTAAATGTGAATGTCTCTGGAAAAAAAGGGGGCAGGAAGTAGAATGGAAAGACAGACAAATAATAACAATTTTCAGTTCTAACACACAAACATTCCTTACCTATGAGGTAAGGTGTTTTTAAATCTAGAATAATTGGGAGGAGTGGGCTGCTTGAGATTTTAAGTGTTATTATTGCTTTTATGCAAAACTGTGTAAACAGAAGCAATCTAAGATTTCAGGTTAAATTATGTGTGTTTCAATGTTTTTCCCCAGAACTCATAGTAAATGTATGGTCTCTTACACCTCAACGCAGAGCAGGATGATTCCTATTTGGAAGCATGATAGCTGTAGTCCCAGAGGAGACAATAGTTATTTTCTATTTATTGTTACAGATGGCTGCATTACCAGAGGAATTTAAGGATATTTAGCACAACACATGCACTCTATAACTGAGTGAACATGCCCTTTTGCAAACACATCTTCCCCTCTCAGTGCCGCCTGGAGCACTGAAACTTTCAGGCATTGCCTTATCTGCGATTACTGACACCTGTTCTATGGGAACAGATAATTCTAGAGGCCTGTCATTTTCTTCTCCAGCTGCCATCTCACCTTCCAGTCTCCTAAGGGCCCTGTCACCCTTAATCACAGTTTTCTTTGTGATGGAAACTACAGATGAAGAACCAGAGAGGTTCCAGACTTGCCCGCAGAAGAATTGTTTTCACTATATTCTCTGGGAAAAGGATGGGGAAAAAATAGGGAGACAAGGGCAAAAATGCAGATTTACTACAATAGACAGCTACACCAAAAGTAAATGAGCATGAAGATCTCTCCGGTTGGATGTTCTTATTAATTTATTTCTCCATGTGGAGTTCGGGTATACTAATACTCCAGGCAAGGATCATGGTGTCATAAGGTTTGGTCTGAATTAAGCACTACTCTTTGCAAGACTGAGAAATGGATTTCCACTCAAAGTTCTCCAAACTTACATATGCCAGTTCCACTCGGGTCAACAACTAAGCTCCGACTTACCTTTATGGAGCCTGAATTCCCATTTACTTTTCAAAACTTTTACAGCCAGATTTTGAGGTGATAACAATGCATAAAACTTTTTCTTCCATTTAGGATTCTAAATATAAATAAAAATACGACAGTGATGGCCAAACTCTTCCATATACATCCAATACATTATCTTCCATATACAGCCAATACATTAAATCCTTGGAAAATATGGCTGTGATGATGATGTTAAGCCTTTGTGAAATCTAGCCCTCAATAGTAATTGACTGCTTCTAAATTAGGTCTTAATCTAATGTACGGATATTGGTATGGTTACATGCTTCTGAGAAGGTGAAATAAGATTTTGTAGAGACTAGGGCCAATGTGATAAAGAATTCCTTCAAATTTCACGGAGTGGGGTTGGACTGGGTAGAAGTTACATTAATTGTTTTTTAGGTTCACTGTTTTGACATCACAGCTCAAATGTCTTTCTCTGATTAGATCCAGCATTCAATGAAGGACTCTGCAGAAACAGCAAACCTCACCCAATTTCTGCTCAAAGTAATATTCAGCCCACGTCTGCTCAGGATGCAGAGCTTGGTTGTCACATCCCACACTATGATTTGTGATGGGAGCTGAATACTGTTTTCACTGTCTAACCTTACGTCACAAAAAGTTGTGCAGCTAAGGTAGACAGGGATAGTGTTCTTTGAATGTCATTCTATGCCATTTTTCTCTGCTGTCACATTAAAAAAATGAAAGGCATGCTCTGGAGTATAGTATGCCTAATTTAACAAAAAACATAAGAAAATGTACTGTGCTCCTACTGCAAAATTATGTGCATTTGCTGAAACTACACTATGCTTGTTAATGACTTGGTAAAGACTCCTATTACCTTCAGTGGTCTTTGGATCTGACACTAAGTGAAGCAGCATAAATAGATCAGAATTTGGAGGAAGGTTTAACTGTGCACCATCAATTTTATGGCACCTTTAAACCAATATTTACAATAGCCAGCATCAAGTGATTCACTACTTAAAATGCTCCCAAACACGTTATTGACAAACTTGCAATTTGCTTTCCATCTCCAAACTCCTGATGGGTATCTTTGGCCCTATCTTTTTTTATATATTGACACTTAACTTTTTCAGTGCAGAATGTATATTGATAGAGCCATCAAGAAAGCAAATACATTAAACCTAAAACAACAAGCAAAAGCTCTAAATAATACAAAGCTGGACCTACAAGCATGTATACTGAAAAGCTTTAGATAACTGGTTCTGCAAACAGATCCGCAAGCCTCCATTTGGGCTCATGTAGCAAACAAAACAAAAGCAAATCTTGCAATTATACAGACAATAATAATTTATGGTTTCAGGTCAGAGCCAGACTTTGCCTCTCTGTCTCCAACCATTTAGCAGGATGTTAGTCACACAAAGAACATGAATCTGCTCAGAGCTGCCTTGCTTAAAATTCCATCATCAAAGTATTTGCTAAAATTGTTGCGCAGTAAATATCAGGTATTACTGGTTTAAACCATAAATCTCAGCTCTTCCGTAGCCATGCCTGGGGAATGAACTTGCAGTCAATTAGGCACAAGAGGTAGCGGACAGCAGGACATTATCACACAGCAGCTGTGACTCCCCAAGGCCCCACTTCCTCTGCCAAGGCTTCTGCTTGAGAGGAGAATCTGGCCCATTGTTTCTGTCAGGTTTCTTTCATCTGTTATTTGTAGGAGAGAAAAGAGCTGCAGGTCAAATATACTTAGGGCGGTAGAGCAGCAGGGATCGTCTTTACCAATGCGTGTTACTGCGAGTTACAGACCAAAACATCTGAAATTACACATCCCTTAACAGCACAGGAGTAACACACAAAATGGAGAACAAAAGTTGCAGGTAAAGGTAATGCTATTTTCTCACAAAGTCTGAAGAAGGACAGACATTTTCAGTCCTCTGCCTTCGATTCTAGATTTTGATTCACTTTTGTGTCCCTTCCCTTTTTCACTCAGCTCAGCAATCTTGAGGCAACTGTTTTGATTGCCAAGCCATGTATGTTTTCTCTTTTATAAATCATCCCTGTCTCAGTAGGATGCAGTGTTACAGCCCAGTCATTTGCTTCAGGAAAGGGTTTCCTTCCCTCTGGCAGTATGATCTCTTCTCTCATGTTTGTGGATCTGGGCTTATGAAAAAAACATTGTTTTCGTAACCTCAGAAACAAAACTCCTTGTTCTTGTGCTACATGAAGAATTCTGGGCTGATTTTAGGCCTCTCAGAGGATTAAGATCATGGCTGGAGGTTGCAGGATAATTTCTTTTTGGAAGAATGGGAGTCATCATGCACCAAACAAGCCTGGCAGTAACACAGCTACTCCAAACTGAAAATTGTTCCTCTGCTTGGCTGATAAAACTGGAGCTAGATGAGTAAACCTGGCTTCTACATGGCACCTCAGTGTCACCTGCAGCTGAACTGTCGCTTCCTCCTTATGACCCCAGATGCATGGATTACCAGCCACATGATGCGTTAATATGCCCACAGCAGCCAATTTGGGCTGCAACAGTGGGATCTGGTAAGTACATCTATCACTGATGGCTTGCAAGCACAGCAGGAAAAACCACAGATGGTGACTATTGCTTTTAAAACATTGAGTGCTACGAAGTCCTTACTTGCTGCATCATTTTCTGTTAAGTTTATATATCTCTTCTATTGTTAATTCTCCTCACTGTCTTCTCATGTTTGTTTTTTTTTTTAATTTTTATTTTATCCTTCAGCATCTTTCTTCCTGCTCTCTACTGGAATTTTGTTTTTACTGGCAGTTTCATTCCTCTTGAATTCTTTTGTATGAAACTTTATTGAGACAGGAATTTCAGCCTCCCCGTTGCACTCAGATAATGTGGCAATTGCTGAAAACATGGGGAGAAAAACATCATGTGAGGAACTGGGAATATTTCTGTATTTTTATTGGCAAGTACTGTAAGGAAGAGCTCAGTGCCAGTCAGGTTATGTGACTTGACACAACAACTATGTCTAGTTGTTGACAACACTTTCTCGGGAGTGTCATGCTTCTAGAAAAGCATTCAGACCCCTGGTTGTAGCTGCCTTCTTAGGCTTAACAATCATACCAAATTTGCAAGCTTTTTATTTCTAAAATTGCACTATAACACTCCAAAATTTCCCCTTCACTTGAAAGTTAGAAATGGTCCAAATCTGAGAAGGTATCCATGATGTTACTCTCATAGTTATATCTGAGCACCTAATATCTTTAATTTCAGACCTTACAGTAACACCAGGAGGCAGAGTATGGTGTCACTGATGCAGAACTTGGACATCAAGATCAGTCCGTCCACGTGGGGCCTGTGAAGAGCAGGCAATTTCCTCTGGATCTTTGTGTCCCAGGCTAATGATCATTCTCTTTTCACACCTTTACGAAGAAAAGATTGATAAAGCCTTTTTGCACAGTCAGATGAAAATGAGAAAGAGCAAAGGTATGACCTTCCTTCAATCTCGGGGAAAAAGTCCCCCTTGGCTTCAGTAAGCTCCATTCCTTGGCTTGTAGCACATTTTCTTCCTTTGATTGAAAAGGCAAATAGACCTCCGCATCCTGCTCCCTACTCACATAAATGAGTCTCTTTTGACTCTTCTGTGTGGAACAACAGTGACGTGCAGTGGCCGCTTAGTCAAAGCACAGCAATAGACAACTGGGAATGCTCTTACCACAGGGACTGCTTCTCTGCAATAAAATTATGTTCATACATAGCAGCTAGCGGTAAGTTGGGTGCCTGTGTCATGATAACAGTTTATAAATGAGTTTGGTGAAATGCCAAGTTACGATTATGTGTATTGCAGAACCTACTTCAAGCACTAATTTATACTGTATCCTTATTTCTCATGTAACAGTGCTATTTAGAGGGCAATCACATTTTAACCAAGTTTCCAAATTAGTAGAAAACATTTGTATTGACTTATAGTACTTGTATGGGTTGCAACTGATAGTGCAGGCTGAAATCTCTACATATAAGGAAAGAAAATCTGATTTAAATGATTCAATCTCTAAATGAGCTATTGGGGAGATTTAATAAAGTCATGTATTCAACTTGAGGCAATTGAGAGGGAACATTGCCATTAAAGATGGTGAAGTACAGAAACAGATATCAGTTTGATGTCACAAAGTTAGTGACTAAGGAACATTTTGGGGATGCATTTGTCATTTTGGAGGGACATGCTGCTTTCCAAGAGCCTTTAGTGGTTTAATGCTTGTCGTTACCTAAATTCCAGAACAATTAGGAGTTACAAGGGGATTTGCTAGGTGAGTGGTTTGCTCTCTATGGGGTTATTCTCTGAATTCCTTGGGGCAACTTCCCACTTGGGCAAACCCAAGACAATGGGGTTAATTACAGGGTTAGCTGGTCTTTGAAAAGTCTAAGGCTTACCTGTATCAAGTTCAATCCTCTTCCTGAATGGGTGAGTATATGGTTCATCAGGCTTTTGGAAATAAAATGGCAGAGAAACAGCTTTAGAAAGAGTGGGTGTGGGAATTACTACTCCACTAAAGAATGTAGAATTGCTCAGGGAAGGACTGATGAGCTCTAGACCGTGTGTAGGAAGAGGCCCTTGAAGTTAGGGAGGGCAGTTTGAATTATAAGACAGATGTCCCAATTGTTATGGTGACAGAGGGTCCTGATACACTGCCATTACTGCCAAGGAGGAGTAAAGAGACTTTCTGGTGAACAGGAGAGCAGGACAGTGAGCCCAAGACAGACTCTTAGGGAGAGGTCTGTGCCCAAGAGAGGCCTGGGAGCCAAAGTGTGGTTTTTCTATTGGATATCTGTACAATAAGTGGACTTTTTTCTCATTTATGTTGCTGATGTAACAGCCTCCTGGCTACCCACACAGCAAGCCAGAGACCCCCAAGGAGGAATACAAATCCTACTTTCCAGGGGAAGCCAACCCAGCAGAGCTCTCTGCACAGAGTTACAGTCATGTGTCTCTGCGGGGTAACGCGATGAGTAAGTGTTCACTAAAGAGGGACAATAAAGAAACTGTACTGTGCCTTTTTGTCAATCAGCAGATTCAGCAAAGATATTTCTATTCAACTGGATTATTAACACCAACTTCCATTACAGGTTCAGCTGTGGCAAGCCACAGAAGTCAATCAGAGCAGTGCTCTTTAAGACATGGTCACTGGTGATGTTGTTTCTTGCTGCTTCAGTGATGTCTGCAGGACAGTCAGTTCTAGCTGCTTCAAACCCTCACTGCTACTGGGTGCTGAGTACCTCAAGACTGACACCAATATGCTGGTGCATATTGTTATAGTAGCAGCTTAAACAATGAATATCTGGGTATGAGGTGATCCTGTAGGTCTGACTCTAATGTGAATGTCTTTATTTCTGTTGGCTGAGAAAGCGCCCTGTAGCCATTTCTTTCTTCTTTGTTTTTTGTCAAACATTGCATTATTCCTGAGTTTTAAAAAATAATTATTCACATTTTTAGACAGGCACATTGTATTAGACAGATGTCTTATCTGCCTCTTCACTGAATGAAAGGCCTGGTCTTCTTACGTAGAACTTTTCCATTTTATCAGAAATGTTCTGGCCCAAATCAAGGTCCTGTCATGTGTGAAGTTTGCCATAGACAGAAAGGATAAAGCTTCCAAGTCTGCTGGCTAGAGCAGTTGCCATGCCTGTAATGCACTGTTTATAAACAGAAAGACAGATAGCTCTAAAGACTTGTTACTTCAAGTCCTACAAAGTTTGTTCCTTCTATGGATTTTGTCTGACAGTTATAAAATTATTTTTATGTGGGGTTTTTTTGCATAATTAAATGCTTCACTGTATAATACTAGTCAAGTGGGAGCTGTGGCAATAAAAGGTTCATGATGCCAGAGGGTTTTTATGGTGCTGATACAGCCAGCTCAAAAAGTCTGTGGAAACAGAGACTCCTCCACAGTGCAGTTCACTTCAGCCTCTCTGTATGCTGCAGGCACTGCATACAACATTAGCTTATAAATATTTGAGAAGGCCAGGTTGGATGGAGAAATATGTTAGCTCCTTCAGCAGCCAGATATGTTGTCCAGAAGCACAAGCCATTAGCAAATGCTGTTCAGCTACTGGCAGACAAATTCCTTTCAACACTAGGGAGCATTACACTGAGAGAGTCCCAGCCTTCCATGACAAGTGTTTGCCTTGTCCTTGGCAAAATGAAAACAGTAAAATAATGAGCCAAAAGCTCTTCAGGGAACTGCCTGCCATCCCTCCAACCCCAACAAAGGAGTCTTTCAGTTAGCTTTGAATTGAGTGGTATAAGCAGGCTATCACAAGGACTAAGATACTACTTTTTAATACTTCATTGCTCATGAGCTCTAGTCTGCTCCAAATGAAATATTAACTCATTAGCTTAAACTATCATGCCAATGGGACCAGGATGTAGAGGTGGTGTTCTAAATAAATACATTTTAATTCTCAAGTGTGATGTGAGATGACTTGAGAATATAAACACATTGAGTTGTGACAACTTGGCTGATAAGCAGTAATTCATTAACTGATGATAACTTGCATACAGTCTCACATCCCTTCCTTTCTGACAATTTTACAATTACTAACTTTAGTGCCTTCTCCTCAATGATGATGGAACGTAAGATCACAAAGATGGGTTTTCTTAGGTGATTGATAGGCTGATAAACTAGGTCAGGCATAATAAGATTTCCATCTGTCGATGCCACTTTGGTTATGGCGGGGTATGGCATTGCATCCCTCTTCCTTTCCCTCTAATACTCAGCTCCACATACCCATAGATTGTTAACCAACTGCACTTCTTCTGTTTGGAGACTACAGTTCAGGAATGAAAGTACTATCCCCAATTAGCATTCATCCGACATATAAGTTTAGCAACCTCATAGGCTATAGCTAAGAACATTTTTTCACAGGAGATGCTCTGTCCTAGTAATTTGGCATGGGTGTGTCTGAGTAGTCTATGCAGAGACATATTTGTAGATTAGGAGTGGACTGGACAATGCTCCACAGTTCCCAGGAAAGGAAGACTGAATCTAATAAGCATGAGAGGTTAAGAGTTGGTCTCTTCTACCTCAAAAGTTGTTGCATAGTTTCCAAATTCAGCAATATCTTGGTGAATCTCACTGAAGTTGCTTAGCTCATACCAAAAGCAGAAGTTCCTGACTTTGTTGGAAAATGCGTTTTCATTGAGAAAGGGTCAAGAAATTAAGAGACACAGAAAACTGTAATGTGCTGTTTCCTGCAGAATCCATCTTACATTTTCTGGGCAAAGTCTGTCCTTTTCAATATTTCAATTCTTAGACAGTCTGTCGTATAAAGAAAATAAGCCATGCTATAAAGCTATTTATTTTTCTCTTATTATCTGCACTCTCAGATATTCAAGTCAAATAGTTTCAGCTTAATAAAATAAAAAGAAATAATATTAAAATAAACATTTATGCCACAAATGTAGACAAAAAACAATTCTGGTTGATCTAATCAAAACATAACCACCAATGAAACGGTTTTAGCCTATATCTGCTAGGAACGTAAGCAGTTAAAAACTTTAAGAATGTTTTATAAAATTTTTATAGAAATTTTTGTAAAGAACAGGGAAGGTTAATAGTACATTTCCAACCATCTAACATTTTAACTTAAGACAGGCAGCAGCTGGGAGATGTTACTGACTTGGATTCTGCAGTTTCTTGCTGACATTCTCTGGGCTATAAAATACAGGAGAAAGTGCCCAGTGAGCATGACAGTCTTCTCTGCTCTTCAAACCATGCAAAAAATAGTAAAAAATGGTTTCTTTCCAAATACAGTCAACTTTTTAGTGTAGCCATGAGATGTCAGCAGAGACCGCTGTTTCTGTGCAAACTGGTATAAAACAGAAAAGTTGTCACAAGTTGGAGCATTCAAGCTCTGATTATAAGTAATAAAAATGCCAAAGTGTATATATTGTGACTGCTAATATGCATCCAAAAATTGAATGTGACAGTGACAGGCTGCAGAAAGGGCTGGGAAAAAGGAAAGGAAAAGTTTGAAGGCCAACTTAGGGTTAAAACTGATGTGTAAAATGTTGCAGAAAGGCATTATAAAGTAAAACACTATAATGGTTTAGTAAAAGTAAAAAGATCTAATGTTTTGTAACCTAATTAGAATGCGATCCAGTAGTTAAAGATCTGTAACCTAAACCAGACATTGCTAAACTCTGTAGATTGAACCTGGCCTTCAAGGTAGTTTTGTCTGTCCTCCAAGAACCAAATTCCTGTGAACTTGCAATTATGGGCTAACAATTGTGCCCATTTAGGAAACAAGCTGCAATTACAGAGGCACAGGGGAATCTCTCTTGACCACAGTTATACCGATTCTGGGTTTCATTCTCTAGTACAATGCCAGAGCATTTGTTCTAATTGCCCAGAGCTGAGGCAATTTAGTCTGTTAATATGAAAATGACAGTCAGGAGGCCAAGGGTCATGTGGTTTTTTTCTGGTCTATCTTAGAATCATAGAATTGTCTAGGTTGGAAGGGACCTTAAAGATCATCTAGTCCAACCATCAACCTAACTCTGACAAAAATATAAATAAGAAATAGGAAATAAAAATTACTTAACCATATTCCTAAGGACCATGTCTAACCCATCTTTTGAACCCATCTCCAGGGATGGTGCCTCAGCCACTTCCCTGGGCAGCCTATTCCAATGCTTGATAACCCTTTCGGTGAAGAATTGTCTCCTAATATCCAATCTAAACCTACCCTGGTGCAACTTGAGGCTGTTTCCCCTTGTCCTATCTCCTGTGATTTGGGAGAGGAGATCAACCCCCGCCTCTCTACACACCCTCTTCAGGTAGTTATAGAGCATGAAACTAACTTGGCTAACTATGCTTCACTGCAAGGAATTTACAAAACGAGCCAGAGAAAAGGATATCTGTATTTATGAGGTAGCCTCAGATTTTTCAGATTTTATTTTTTAGTTTTACATAGTTTTGAGACTATTGGATTTCATTTGCAAAACAATGCAAAGCAAGTGATAAAGTTAGAGGTCAAGATTACCTGGTGTCAATCAAGATTGGGAAATCTTTTGGTTTCAGTGGGCAGGTACTCCATGCCTTGCTGTGGTCACCTGAGTGGAGAGGTTCTGGGCAGATTCTGGCTCTCTCCCCCTGACCAACCAGGCAGGCTGGTGTTTTAAATGTGGAAAGAGGAAATAAATCATGCATATATGCATAAAGTCAGTCAGGTCTATTGGCTTTGGAAGCTGTGACTGAACCAATAGTCTCCCCTTGGTCATCAGAGGTGGGTACACAGAGACATCTGGGCTGCTCTGCAGGAGCCTGCTCAGGAACAGCACAGACTCAGACTGAATCCTTGTTGTTTCCTATCTACATTGTATTAACCAGCATCCCCTCTAAATGTCTTGTAGACCTGCAGTTTTTTTCATCCTCAAAGATCCTTTTGACCTCCCCTATCCTTCTCTGCCATTCCTCGAGGAAGCCTTTACATTAGTGACTAGTACTGGCCAGTAGCTCTGTGCTCAAACAGTACTGCTCTGCTCAGTACATCTGTTTTTCTTCACTTTAAATGTGAAAAATTTGCGATGAGTTCGCAATTCACCAGAAAGTAATGGGAACAGTCTGTGTTCTCTAGTGCATTTTGGGGAAAATACAGCAAATAACTGGGTATTAAATAAACATCAGTTTCAGTAAGAGGAAGAAGCTGACAAGGTCACTTGTATCAAATTGCATAAAGACCTTTCCAGGATGTTTTCTCTTTCTAGCATAACTCTTCAAAATGTTCATGACTTATTTGTTTATTCCAAACCATCTTTTTTCCTTTGTATTCAGAAAGAATTTCAGAGAAATTCAGGGATTATACAAATATTCAGGAACAGAAGATCCTCTTCATTACCATTGTGCTAGATACTGAAGGAAGCCAGAATGAGAAATTTAGGAAAGCCATGGAAATGAGAATTGCTCTAATTCAATAACAGATTCATTGGTTTTCTAGATTAGAAAGCCAATCTAATCTTTCTACGTAAGATTTGATCACTTCAGCATTTTCTATTGTAGCTGCATAAGTATCTTATAAATACCTACCACATGTGACACAGGCACTTCAAAAGCATCATATAAACTGTAGAATAGATCTGCAGAAAAGTTAAATAAAAATATATATCTTAGTTCTTCCATGTCTTTGTAAATAATTCCCAGCTCCGAGATGTCATTTTACTAAATTCTACAACATTCAAAACCACTGTAAAATAACATCAGAAATACTCAAAAATTAACTCAGATGATATTTTACTATTACAGCTTACAGTAATGTCTGAGTAACATCATACAAGCTGTATTATAAATAGCTTCACCAGCACCAAAACATAGAAATATTACATTTTACCTAATTCACTTAAGCACATGGAATTTTGGCTACAAAGAACTTTTTTCTTACTCTTCTTATTGAGCTTTAACTTGTAAAATGACTCAATTACACAGTCCAAATATAAGCCAACATGGAAAATAAGTGAAAACCAATTTGTGAGCAAGTGAGAATTACAAAATTGTACTGGCTATTCACAGAATTTCTACTGCTCAGACTATTCAGGATTTCTAGCCTGATCTCATTCTATTAATAAGCAAGGTCTGACAACTAAGGCCTTAGACTGGGATTCAGAAACTCTGGTTTCATGTGACCTTGGGCAGTTTTTCTGTCTAAGTTCTCCATTCACAGCATGGTAGTAAAAACGTTTCCTTGTGTCTCCAAAGGCTGTAAGCTGTGGGAAGTTCCCTGCCACTATTTTTTGTAAAGTTATTGGTACAGTGGGACTAAGATCAGAGTTGAGCTCAGTAAGAGTAAATGTGCAATCATTAACACAAGACACAATGATAAAATTGTTCTGATATTTAACAGAGGTAGGTAAATGATGCCCTTGGCACTACTGGAGGAAGTACAAGGGACTTGCCCAATGACAGTGTGCCTTGCTGACACAGCTCCTGAGTCACAGTCTTGAACTGTAATATGCTGAAGTCCTCTAGAAATACAGGATCTAACAGAAATGTAGTGGAGCTGTCAACACAGCTTATTTCGTCATATTAAGTCTTTATTCAAAGCCACAGCAGCCAGGGGAATATTTCTTCACTAACTTCAGTAAATTTTCTCTTAGATACTATAACCTATAGGAAAAATTAATAACGAAAAACAATTGATTACTTGCTATCTAGCATGAAATTCAGGTATCCTGTGTGTCCAGTTTTACTCAGCAGTTTTCAGCACACTTAAACATATGCTAGCACAAAGCATGTTACTGATTTCATGAAAAGGAAGCATTATCAAAATTGCTAAGTAAAATCTGGGAAATGCATCAGATACATCTTCTGCATTACAGAATTGAAAAGGCAGCTAGCAATAAGATGAAAGTGTGTAGCCTGAGCATCTGATAGATTGAGGCTGGCTACAGTAGTTAAAACATCTAGAAAAGCAGCTGTATCTTTCTCTTGCAGTGCACTCACCGTTGCACTGCACTTGAGAACTTCGCCATCATAGTCACTACTATCTGCCAGATAACTAGTATCAAGTTATTCACAGTATCTGTGCCTTATATTCTTTCATTTTATCATAGCACCAAAGCTCAGTTTTAGAAAATTACTCATTTCTTTGTTTTCACCCTGTAAGAAATGATTTTGGGAAAGAGAACATGATGCTGTGTCTCTCCTTAGACATTACACATAGATGGAAAGGATTAGCCTTCTGAGGTTCTCTGGTTCCTCAAATCAACCTATTTTTGTGTGCTGTCACAAAGAAAGTGTGATTGTGGTACAGGAGAGAGAAGGGCCTCTTTGCAGAGACATGAGGGAGAAGAAAGATCCTATAAATACAGAAGGTGTACACCAGAGCAAAGATTAATCTTCACTTCACTAGATGCCCTAATGCTGGGGATTATCACTGGAGTTCTCCAAATATTCTGTAGTTGAGTATGCAATCTTAATTGAGGATATTTACACTTCACGCTCTCTCCCTGGGTTCAGGTGTATAGACGTCACATTTTCCTATGTGCCTCTGAAGGCAGAATCATAGAATCATCTGGGCCAGAAGGGACCTTCAAAGGTCATCTAGTCCGACCCCCCTGCAGTCACAGGGACACCTCCAACTAGACCAGGTTGCCCAGGGCCTCGTCGAGCCTCACCTTGAATGGCTCCAGGGAAGGGGCCTCAACCACCTCCCTGGGCAACC
>BJBW01005118.1:315-21763 GCA_004320125.1 Scolopax mira
GCCCTTTAGGAACTTGTGAACACAGACGAGGTCTCCCCTGAGTCTTCTCAAGGCTAAAGAGCCCCAGCTCTCTCAGACTTTCTTCATAAGGGAGGTGCTCCAATGTCTTAATCATCTTGGTTGGCCTACATTGGACTCTGTCCTGTAGTTCCCTGTCCCTCTTGAACTGGGGAGCCCAGAACTGGATGCAGTATTCCAATTGTGGCTGCACCAGTGCAGAGGAGAGTGGGAGAATGACCCCCTCGACCTGCTGGACACACTTCTCCCTGTGCATCCCAAGAGAGATCCCATTAGCCCTCTTGGCAACAAGAGCACATTGCTGGCGCATGGAAAGTGTCCTATCTACCAGGACTCCCAGATCCTTCTCCTCTTTAGTACTTCCCAGAAGATCCATCCCTAACCTGTATTGGCGCCTGGGGTTCTTCCTGCCCAGGTGCAGGACCTTGTTGATCCTCATTAGATTTATCTCTGTACAGGTCTCTAGCCTGTTCAGGTCACACTTGATGGCGTCATGGCCCTCTGGAGTGTCATCCAGCCCTCCCAGTTTGGTATCATCAACAAACTTGCTGAGGATACACTGTTTCCTCGTCCAGGTCATTGATGAATATGTTGAACAGGACTGGGCCGAGTATTGACCCCTGGGGAACACCACTGGTCACAGGCCTCCAACTTGACCCTGCTCCATTAATGACAATCCTCTGATTCCTGTCACAAAACTGGGACTCAATCCACCTCACTGTCTCCTCATGTATCCCATACTTCCTTAATTTTCTAATGAGGATGTTATGGGAGACAATGTCAAAAGTCTTGTTGAAGTCAAGGTAGATTACATCTGCTGTTCTCCCTTCAGCTAACTAACCAGTTACAACTACAAGGCTATCAGATTGGTCAAGCATGATTTACCCTTGGCAAATCTGTGTTGATCAATATTGAAAACTTCTTGATCTTCAACGTGTTTGATGATGTCAAAAAGCCATTCCATTATTTTCCCTAGGAGAGCAGTGAGACTAATTGGCCTGTAGTTCCCTGGGTCCTCCTTCTTGCTCTTTTTGTGGACTGGTGTGATATTTGCTTTCCTCCAGTCCTCAGGCACTTCTCCCATTCTACAAGATATCTCAAAATTGATATAGAGTGGCTTAGCAATAACATCTGCCAGTTCTCTCCCCATCAGGGCCCATGGACTTATGGATGTGTAGTTTGGCCAAAGGGCCTCTAACCCGGTCCTTTCTAACTGAGGGGATGTCTTCCTCTCTCCAACTTTGGCAGTGAAGACTGAAGCAAAGAAGGCATTCAGCAACTCCGCCTTCTCTGTATCTTCAACTACAAAGGCACCCACCTCGTTCATTAGCGGGTCCACGTTTTCCCTGGCTTTCCTTTTTTTATTGATATATTGAAAAAAGCTCTTCTTATTGTCTTTAACTGTTATTGCTAAGTTAAGTTCTCCTTGGAATTTTGCCCTTCTAATTTTTCCACGGTATACCTTCACTGCACCTTGATATTGTTCATAAGTAGCCAACCCCCTTTTTCAGAGACTGTAGACCATCCTTTTCTCCCTGAGGTACAGCCAAAGCTCTCTGTTTAGCCAGGCAGCCTTCTTCCCTGTTGGTTTGTTTTACAGGACCTGGGGATGGCTTTATCCTGTGCTTTTGAGAGTTCCTCCTTGAAGTATGACCAGCCTTCCTGGGCACCTTTGCCTTTCAGGACTGCCTCCCAAGGGACACTCTCAACCATTCTCCTAAACAGGCCAAAGTCTGCCTTACAGAAGGCTAAGGCCATTCTGCTGGCTCTTGTCTTTCTGCAAAAAATTGAAAACTCTATAATTTCATGATCACTCTGCCCAAGACAACCTTCAACGTTTACATCCCCCATAAGACCTCTGTTAACAAGCAGCAGGTCTAGTAGGGCACTTTCCCTAGTTGGCTTGCTCCCCAGCCAGCTGTGTTAGGAAGTTGTCTTCCACATGCTCTAGGAACCTCCAGGACTGTTCCCTCTCTGCTGTGTTGTATTTTCAGCATTTATCTGGGAAGTTGAAGTCCCCCACAAGAACCAGGGCAAGTGATTGTGAGAGCTCTGCCAGTTACTGATAGAATATTTCATCAGCTACTACATCCTGGTTTCGGGATCTAATATACCAGAGTGTCATGTTCCATCCAGAGAGACCTCAACAGGCTTGGAGAAATGACAGAATGGAGGCTGGGGAATGACAGAAAGCTCATCAAGTTTAACAAAGGAAAGTGCATTCATTCACCTTGGGAGGAACAGTCCGCTGCAGCACTGCATGCTGGCAGATGGCCAGTTGGAAAACAGCTCTACAGAAAAGGACATGAAGCAAGTGGCTGACAGCAAGTTGAACAAGAGCCAGCATTGTGCCCATGTGGCAAAGAATGCCAGAGATATGGTGGACTGCGTTAAAAGTTTTGCCAGCAGGTCAAGGTGTCCTTTCCCTCTCCTCAGCATGGATGAGGCCACATCTGGAGTATACTGTGTTCAGTTCAGGGCTCCCTACTACAAGAGACATGGAGCTTCCAGAGAGAGTCCAACGAAGAGCCAAGCAGATAATGAAGGGACTGAAGCATCTCCAATGGGAGAAAAGACTGGTAAAGCAGGGACTAACTAGCTTGGCAGAGAGAATACACAGGGAGAGATCTCATCAAGGTTTCCAAGTAGCTGAAAGGAGGCTGTAAAGCAGACAGAACCAGGTTCTTTCCAGTGGCACCTAGTGACAGGGAAAGAGGAATAGACACAAACTGAAATAAAGGGGATTCCTCCTCAACAGGTGAAGATACTCATTTACTGTGAGGGTGACTAAGCATTAGGTTGTCCATAGAGCTGATGGACTCTTCACCCTTGGAGATCTTCAAAAGATGTCTAGATAGAGTCATAGACAACCTACTCTATGTGCACATGCTTGAGCAGGGACCTTACACATGGTGACCTCCAGATGTCCATTCCAATCTCAGCCATTCTGTGATCTCTGTCTGAGGCTTTCCCTCTAGTGACAAGGGGTAGGTCTTTCCGCCCCAAGAGGAGGGGCAGAGTTGGATCACTCTGTTGACAGAAAGGTGCTCACCATGGGTACCCTATTGCATTACTGGGCTGCCCATTGCTCGGTCTTTGTGCTCGAGTCTCCAGTCTCTCGAGTCTCACAGGACTCAACAGGCCTGAAGTTAAAACACACTCATATGGCCATGAGACAGTGGCAACCATGCTGCAGAGAAGCCTTTCCCCTTTGAAAGGGCATTAGCTTTCCTAGTTTGGCAGCCCCTGATATTTCTGTGGTGTCACAGGGCAGTGGCTGTGACTGCCTGTGACCTCACTGCTCTTCAGCAGCTGCAGGCTATGTCCCCACTCATTTTCTCAACGGCACCTGTGGGTGCACACACGAAAGCAGGACTTTTGGCTTGTTCTTAGAGCTTTGGCATGGGACAGAGCAGCAGCTGTTAGTGCTGAGCAAAGGCAGCCCCTTCCAGCACACCTCTCTCAAGCAAGCGTGTTGTACGAGATGACACCCAGAGGTCCCATCCAGTTTCAAGCATCCTGTGATTTTGTGAACAGGGAAGCATATAAAAATCTTTAGAGTTAATGAGCATTTATTATATACAACTGGCTCAACAACTGTAATTATGAAGTAGCAAAAACTCCTTTAAATTTAAAAATTAACTACTAAAGGACCTTCAGTTTTTGGGTTCCCGATTCATGGACTCTTTGAAAAGCATTATTCTCAGGTTTTATTGGGCATACATTTTCCACCTTAGAAGCTTAAGGGAAGAACAACAGAGCTACAAGGTCTTTTTACAGTCTCTGAATATAAAGTTTAAATAGCCAAATCAATGTGGAAAACGTACACATTACAAAATGAGGTAAACTCATATTTTTCCCATTCCAAGTGTGAAACTGTGCAAACAAAGCCACAGGGTTAAATAATCCCATCATTCATTAAAATTCCTAGTCAAAAGTTGTGTCTCTTTACAAGTGTGAAATACTACAGAAAATACATATTTTCTTGCACTCTCTTTGACATGTTAACATGGAATTGTCCATAACTGCTCATTTAGCATCATACTCCAGATTCATTTGTGAAAGCTAATAAAATTGCCATTAGTTTCCCCAATAATGCTGATCTCCTGAAAGATACAAGTTCATAAATTCAAACACTGCTAACAACTGGAGTATTCACATAGATCTTTCTTTTAATGATTCCCTTTGTCTTAAAAGCTGACATTTAGCTGTGTAAGTAGAAAAGGCTCAAAGTTGTACCTGATCGGAAATTCTTATTAAGAGTTTCAAGGGAAATTAAGTTATTCCAAAAAAGAAGGAAACTTCTGTCAAAAGTGCCATTTTAAAGCTAAGTTGGAAAGAAAAATAAAAAAAAAAAAGAGAAAGAGGGAAAAAAGTGAATAACAATTATTATTTTTTTTTAATATTCCCCTTCACCTTGTAAATAAAAATTCAACATCATATCCAAAATGTAAAATATATGACCATCTTCATCACAGTATTCACATATTCAGATTCTCATTATCTGGTTGCTGGAAATATCTGAGAACTTCCCTGTGTTTAAAAAGGAAGAATAAATAAGTTACTAGAGAAAGACTTAAACCTGCAGTCACATACTATCTTCATATCTGATCTTCAGTATCTTTACATTTCTTTTAAGGTCTAACTCAATTCTGCATATACAAGTTAGGTCTTGTGATAAAACTGTTATATATTTTACAAGATATGGTCAACATTAAAACTTAAGTTTTTCATATACATTGCAAACCTGGTTGCAGAGCAACACTCCACAGCACATTCTGTATCGTAAATGTAAATAAGCAAACAAGGTACAAGTTTCATAGTAAACTTACAAGAATTGCCACAGCTCTAAAATTCTTTGGCTGAAGTTTACCCTTTTTAACCAAGGAAAAAAACTTCATGGTAATATAGTGATGAGAATAGAATAGTTCTAGTTGGAAAGGATTTGCAACAATCATCTAGTCCAACTGCCTGACCAATTTAGGGCAAAAGTTAAAGCATATTATTAAGGTCATTGTCCAAATGCCTCTTAAACACTGACAGGGTTGGGGCATTAACCACCTCTCCAGGTGGTAAAGAAAGTCTTCCTGATATCTAGTCTGAATTTCTGGTGCAGCTTTGAACCATTCCCATAAGTCCTATCACTGGAGCCCAGGGAGATCAGCACCATCCTCTCCACTTTCTCTCCCCAGGAAGCTGTAGACAGCAATGACATCACCCTGCAGCCTCATTCTTTCCAACAGACAAACCCAGAGTTTTCTAGTCCTTCCACCTCCTCTGGAAACATTCAAGAACTTTCACATCCTTCTTAAATTATGGGGACCAGAACTGCACACAGTCCTCAAGGTGAGGCTGCACCTATGCTAAATACAGTGGGATAATAATCCGCTCTTTTGACCAGCTGTTTTTGCTGTGTTTGATGCACCTCAGAAAGTGGTTTTCCCTCTTGGCTGCCAGGCCACAGAGCTGACTCATATTAAGTCTGATGTCAACCAGCAGCCTCAGAACCCTCTCTGCAGGGCTGATCACCAGCCACTCCTTTCCCAACTTGTACTTGTGCCCAGAATTACTCTGTCCCATGCGCAGAATCTGGCATTTGTTCTTTTAAATTTGATGCTATTGATTATTACTCATTGCTCCAATCTACCTATATCCCTCTTCAAGGCCTCTTGTCACTCAAGAGTGTCAATAGCACCTCCCAGTAGAGTATCATCAGAAAACTTGCAAATGGTGCATTCAACTTCTGCATCCAGATAATTGATAAATATATTGAACAGAAATAGCCCTAGAATTGAACCCTGAGCAACACTGCTGGTGACTGGTCACTAGCTAGATGTGGCCCCATTCGCTACATCACTTTGAGTGAACACCTCCTGCCACTTGAGCAGTTCTTCATCCAGCACACAGCATTCATCTCACAGTTGGGCAACTTGTCCAGAACAGTGCTGTGAGGAATCAAAAGCCTTGCTAAAATCCAGAAAAACTACACCCACTGCCTTCCTTTCATTCATTAGGTGGGTGACCTTATCATAAAAGGGTATTAAATTAGTTAAACAGGACTTTCACTTTGTGAAGCCATGTTGACTGCATCTGATGATTGCACTATTCTTTAAATGCCTTTCAACAGTACCCATTATAGTCTTCTCAATAATTTTTCCAGCTCCTGAGGTTAGACTAAAAGGTCTGTAGTTTTCTGGGTCTTCCTTCATGCCCTTCTTGAAAACTGGAAGAACATTTGCTCCTAGTTAGCAGGACCTCCGAAGACTCCTTAGTAGATCATTGAGAGGGGTCCTGCTGTATTATCCACCAATTCCTTCAGTACTCTGGGATGAATCCCACCAGACATCATGGATTTACAAACATTCAACTGATATAACTCATCCCTTACAATTTCAGTGTTTCCACAAATGGAAAGTCACTGTTCTCACATCCATGGTCCTCCCATTCAGAGAAGTGGCCAGCCCAAGCTCTATTATTTGTATGGAAGAGTGCAGAAAAAACAACATTGAATGCCTTCACTTTTTCTTCATCCCTATTAGTCAAATTACTATTTTCATCAAGTCTTAGTCCAATGTTTTCCTTAGGCTTCATCTTGCTAATAACATATTTAAGAGAGCCTTTTTTGTTGTCTTACACAACATTGGCCAGTTTCAGGTCTCATTGAACTTTGGCCTTTCATGTTTGCTCCCTGTGCATATGAACCACAGCTCTGTAATCTTCTGGTGAAACCTGAACCAACTTCTAGATTTCATACAGTTTCCTTTTACTGCTGAGCTCCATGAAGATTACCCTGCTCAGACAAGCTGGTCTTCTGCACCACTTGTTTGACTTATGACACAGTGGGATTGCCTTCTCCGAACAGATGATTCTTAAAGACTGACCAGCACTTATGGATTCACAAGCCCTCGAAAGCAGTTTCCCAGGGGACATTCCTAGCTAGTTCCCTGAGTTTAAAGTTTGCTCTCTTAAAATCCCACGTTATCAACTCTACTGAATGTTTTTCTCATTACACCAAAAATTTTACTCACTGAGTAGTTATGACAGGAAATTATCTTCAACATACATCAGAAATTTCCTAGATGTAGTTGTCACAGCAGTGATATTGTCAGTTGATGTCTGGGAAGATGAGAAACCCCCAAAAATATTGGTGTGTGACATTTTAATGATATGAAGACATGAAGGAGCAGTTGTGCCCTTTCTTCATTTTAATGCTAAGAGCTAAAATAAATACAGGGTTTGCATGGGTATACTGAGAAACTGAACTGTTTCTTCAGTTTATTCGCACTGACAGAATGATGCAATGCAGCAGGAAAGCATGCTTTTGCCTGCACTTCCCCATAACCATTGCCTGTTCCTGAAGGCACCCTTTGACACCCTCCAATCTGACACAGGTACAACAGATTCCAAGCAGCACCAGGTCACTTCTGGTTGCATCAGGCAGCAATTATTCCCAAAGCTAATGAGCAAGGATACCCAATAGTGTCGAGAAAAAACAAGTCCTTTCTGCCAGCGAGCTCCATTTTCAGAGGAAAGGATCAACACTGGCCCAAATTATTCCAGTCATGTTGGTTAGTGGACTATTCCCCTATGCCACAGAACAGATAAACAGAGATATCTAAGATATCTAACTGACTTTGACAGTTACACTTCAAAAGATCAAAGCAGATGTATCAGGCTTAGGCTCTGGCCAATAATGTAAAAAATTTATTTCACTTGTATAGTGAACAGCAGCTACTGCGTGTTACAGTAACCGATGACCTGTAATTATGGAGTTTTCATAAAATTGGTTTATTGCTAAATAATATGTCCAAAGCACCTGTTCTGATTACACAAGAATAGTAACGCTCATCACCCTGTTAGGTTTGGCAGAGAACCATAATTGATTTTGAAGTATGCAGAAAATAAAATGCAAATGACTCTTGTTTACATGAATTTAAGACTATAGCAAAGACTAACAACCAGTGAATTCACTAGCAAGGCAGAAGCATCTATTTCTAATGCATTATGGAGATAAGGCGGAAGGGTTCAAGGCACGTGTGAAGAATTAGCCATTATTTAGAATTCAGTAGATTGTACTGCTTCTGTCACCCTTATAACTTAAATAGCCACTCATACTAGAACAGCATATTTTTCCAAAAGCTCATTATGCTGCCATTTACTTCTTTCTCACTCTCTCTTTTAATCTCTGTTCATTATAGAGGAAATTTACATGTAAAACAGTGTCTGCTTTCTAATCAACCTTCTCTTTCCTGCTTGGTCTATTCAGTGATGACAATAACCCTCTGATACATGCATTGAATGGCAGATTATGACATCAGAATCACCTCAAGGGTGGATCTCACAGAAGCAGTTAAAGTTACATGAACACTCAGAAACACTTATAATGGTTATTATTTGGAAAAGCTGCCCACTTAATTAGATATTTAAGTGGGAGCTGAGCTCTCTGGAGGATCTGGCTGTTTAGGCCCATCTCTGCAAGGCACTGACTGCCTTCCTTTCCTTCCCACCACAAAAGCAGCATAGAGGAGTCTTTTTCTCAAAAGCAGCACTTCCTGCTTATCAGCTTATGAGCCAGGTCTCTGTGCATTGTTACATGTGGGTTCATACAGCGTCTGAGCAGGATTCTCAGCAAATGCAAGTTGTAGCTTCAGTCACACCAATGAAGATATGCCTATTTAGAACAGATGTGGATCTAGTCCATTTTGTAAAATAAATAAATAAAACATAAAAATTAAATAACAAACAGAAAGGCTTTGCAAGGAAATTTCCATCTCAAAGCAGATTTTTTTTCATATGAGTTATAAACCCTTGAAAGTAGCAGGTTTATAATGGAAATGCTGACACAACTTTAACTATAGCGTTGCAAATGGCGATGCTATAATTAAGCTTCGATCTTCTTTGGAAAAAAAGAAGAGGGAGGTTATTGTTCAATGAACTGCTCTGTCATTTACTGCAGCGATTCTTAATTGTGTCTCATTACTGCAAGATGATCATTACTCTACTTGTCTATCTGATTTAGAGACCACTAAAAGTGTCTTGTAACAAGCAACCATCTCCTCTGCAACAGTCCTTTGGCTCTCACCCTCATTACTCAGAATCTGTCCAATTATTTGTCATTAAAGTAATAAAAAGGACTGCGGCAGAAAATATGGGAGGTAATTGCTGGAGGCCTGGCGAGGAAAAAATGAAAACTGTTTTCAAGACACTGGGAAAGTGACATAATTAATTAAGTGTTAGAGAACATGCAAATCAGTCACAATCTCAAGAGACTAATAAAATAGAGAAAACATTATTATAATTTGAGGTAAAAGATGGTAAAGTTACCCAGTCAGTGTTAGGTTTAGTCACTTTCTAAGAATGACAATGCCAAAAGGGCAGAAACTCCAAATAAAATGAGCAGATAGGTGTATTTGAGCATAAGTTGGCCTTCTGATGTTCTGTAGCTCAGAACTAGGGAAGAAGGCAGTGGTAGTATGGGATCCCAAATTAGGATTTCCCATGAGTATTTAATCCCATGTATATTTAATCACTGGATACACACACTCAATTTCCTTCACAAAACAACACAAACAAAATTGAAGAAGTGTGTCATTATTTGTTTACAATGTGGAGTTTGTTGTAATTTACACTCCACCTTCATGAGTTCATTTATTTAAGCAGAAAGAGAAAGAAAGAGAAAGAATGAGAGGTGGGAGAGAAACAGCCAGAAATGGAGTACAAGGAGCCCTGTGCAACTAATTAAAAGAAAAATATTCCAGGAGTCTTTTCAACTAATTCTTTAAAAAAAATAAACAAATTGGTAGAGTGGTTCTGAATCACATATTCCTAAAGGGAAGGGAACCTACCCCCCACTTAAGAACCATCCCCCGTTTAACAATCCTCCTCTCTAACAACCACCTTCACGAGAAAGAAGAGGTGGGTTGTAGTCATAGATGACTCTTTTCTGAGTGGAACTGAGGGTCCAATGTACCAGGCAGACCATCTTCTCAGAGAAGTACATTGTGTCCCTGGGGCCCCAGTCAGGGAACATTCTAGCCTGGTTTGGCCTCAGACTACTACCTGCTGTTACTCTTCCATGTGGGTGACATTGAGGTGGTGATATGTAGCCCATGGGTAATCAAAAAAGACCTCAGGGCCTTGGGAAAGTTAATAAGGGAATCTGGTGTGCAGGTTATCTTTTCTTCTGTTTGCCCAGTTATAAGCAGTGACTCTGAAAGAAACAGATATGTGCAGTCTGTCTGCATGGCTTCATTGTGGGTGTCACCACCACAGTTTTGGGTTTTTTGACAATGGGAAGGCCTACACGGCACCAGACTTGCTGGCATTGGATGGGGCTCATCTTTCTGAAAAGGGAAAGGGTGTTTGCTCATGATCTAGTGGAGCTCTTTGATCAAGCTTTAAACTAGACTTATTGGTGGAGGGGGATATTATCAGGTTTGCTTGTGATAAGCCAAGGGATGACACTCCAAGGTCTGAGGGATGGGTTGCTACCAAAGGCCCTCAACCTGTTGCTCTGAGATGTGCTGGGTGCACTGCAGCACACTCAGAGTCTTACAGAAATAAATCAGGAACTACAGAGGCAATAGGAACTGAGGAGTCACAGATAAAACACCTCAAAGAAAGGCCACCTTAAGAACAGCACAAAGGAAATGCAGCCACTCCAGTCAGTAAGTCAACTCCAACAGACGCCCAACTGAAGTGCCTTTACACAAATGCACGTAGTATGAGAAACAAGCAAGAGGAGTTAAAGATGACTGCATGGCTCTAGGGGTATGATCTCGTTGGCATCTCAGAGACATGGTGGGATGGGTCCTACAATTGGAGTGCCGGAATAGAGAGATACAGACTCTTCAGGGAGGACTCTAACAAGCTCTCTAACAAGGACTCTCTTACTAAAAATGACTTTCTCTCGATCTGCATTGCCTGCCCCTGCCCAGGTGCTGTTTCAGAGGTTCCCCGCTCCATGAGGTATTGAGATTAAATTTGTTCTTTGCCCTTAATCCATGGTTTTGTGGTTGTTCCTGAGTCCTGCCTGTATTCTCTCACTCAGAAATGAAAACAGTTTAAATATTAACTAATTGACTCAAGTGAATTTAGCTGGACTATAAAATGTTTCTTTCCAGAGCAGAACTGCATGGACAGGGAGGAAGGATCTGCACTCAGAAAGTTTACCTGTGGTGCCCTGATGGGCATCTTGTCTGGGCTGGGGACAGAAGACAGAGCCAGCTTTCAAAGCATTGTACATTCATACAATACATCTTGCGTAAGAACCAGCAAGGAGGTATTTGGCCCATGTCCACCCCATATTGAAGTGTTTGCTGAGAAGTTCTTAGGTCAGCTGAGAACAACGTAAAGAATAAAGCTTCCATGTCCCTTGTGTATATCTCTGCTTTTCTCCCTGCTGATAACAGTCCTGTATAACATGCATTTCTGAGTCTGACAGGAAAGAACCACTCCTTTTGAAAGATGTATGTATGGAAGCAAGCTGGTAGAAAATTGTGGCTGTGGGCCAACCTTGGCAACGCAAATACTGGCAAGCAAAGTGTTGGACCTTGTGCTTTAGGAAAAGAGAAAGGCATATTTAGATTTACATAGACCAGATGTCTTCCTTTTTTTACCCACTCAGGTCTAAACACAAGATAAGCAGGCAAAATACACAGGACAACCTGATACTCCAGCAATAGTGGAATCATTAAAAATTTGAACAATGTGTAGAGAACTAGACTGTAGTAGTTTCCTTTAGCTGGTAAGCAATCAAGGTAAATTATGCTACGCAGAAAAATCTAATTACTTTCAAGTAATCATAATCCATTTCAGAGTTTTTGATTTAAAATAATTTGAAGAGATAACTGCATTTCTTAGTGTGATGTATCAAGCCATACTTCCTGTCTTTTAGAGGTTCTAGGTAATGACACATGATGTCTGTGTCATTAAGTGAAACTGTTTATATGATAAGCATGTTCTCAGGAAAGAAGTAAGTTGGCTGAGCAGCTGATCAGACACTAGCCTTTCATGTTATAGGCACTTTTTTTCTGAAATTAGTTTTGAGATGATGAAATGAACATAATGCTCTCTTCAAGGAAATAAGCCTGATGATCTCAGTGCAACTTTCTACAGGTCACAAAATCTGTAAACCCATTGATCACTTGTGCTGAGGAAAAGATGAAGATTGGCAAGGAAAAAAATTATAACGACATCTGACTCTTTAGGGTTTATGCAAAATATGCTATGTCTAGGGACATTTGTCTGTTCTGTATTTGTCTATTATTCATTTTTTAGCAACTGAGAAGGATTTTACAACACTAGCAACAGAATACAGAAAGTGAAAGAAAAAAAAATGGAGAAAGTAAGTTTTATTGAATTCAGAAAGGAGCAGAACGAGAATATGAGATACTCATAGCTACACCTTTGACCTCAGCATTACGCATCTGAACATTTAAAACATACATTATAGGTACTGTGCAAAAACATAGTAGTAGTTATTTGGAGGTTGGGAGTTTAAAGAAAAACAGTCTAAAGAAGATATTAACTCTAAACTGTGAAGCTATCTTCCTGGAAAGCAAACTAAAATGTCTAAACAGTGTATGTAATTGTAAATTGCCAATGTAGACAGCTCTCCAGATAATTACAACTGGAATACTTTGTCCTAGGACAGAGAGAAAATCTCCATCCTACAATCAGGTAGGATGGTAACTGCAAAACACATAGAATATCTCTAGAATACAGGGCTAATTCCAGAAAATAGAAGCAAGTTGACATCAGGATGCTGGCCTTAATGGTACAGGAGAATGCTTTTTTTCCCCCATTTTATGTTGCTGAGGTGTCTAGAATATGTTTTGTCAGTCTTTCCACAAGCTGCAAAACTATCCTGAATATATCTGGTCAGAATGGAAGTACATACAGCTAGTATAACCTTATATGCCCAATAAACACATTTTTAAATGGTACACAATGAACAAAACCCCACTGCACACAGTCAGTATTTTCAGAGGCTCACATATCAGTCAAATAAAAACCAGTTTTGTTGAGTGACAGCATTCACTGTTTACACCCCACACACCACTTTTGAAGTCTCAAATATTTTAGAGATGTTGAAGTAAAGACTGCAAACATAATTCAGAAACAGAAGAAGTGTTTTATCTGTATGTTCCTGTGCTAACACATACTGAAATATTTTTCTATCTTTCTATCACTCTTAAAGACTCATCAGGAGGGCTCAACTGGAATACAGACAAGTTCAAGAACACAAAAAAATAGAGAAAATTCAAAAAATAAGAATTAAAAAAATCTTGATATGTTCTAATTGCAAAACATTAAAACATAAGCTTGTGTGTTATATTTGTAATTACTTTTTAAGGAATAAGCCCTTTTTTGTTGTATAGCTAGTCTTGGCTTCTTTCTAGAAGTTGCACTGCACATTTTTTCGATTTTCCCAGGTTTCAAGAACACAACTACATGTTATGAAAATACAAAATAAAAATAATAATATAATCAAATTATGAAATTGTACTGTTGTAAACTTAATTTGATTTTTAAGATATGTTAAGCATCTTTTTTTAGGGTACACTAAATTACAGGAGATGGGTTTTTTCAATTTAGCAGTTCTTACAGAATAAGGTTATGATCTCCAGTGTAAATGTCAGCCACTTCAACTTACCACTTGTCTTTCATTTGCCATTTCTCTGCCTCTTATCCTTTCCTCTCTTCTATATGCCTTCATTATATCCTTTATATTATTATTATTTTAGGCATGGTGTAAAATGATGCACATTAAAAGTTCAGCTCTCCATCCTCCTTCTGTATTCCCAAGACAACTTTAATCAGTGTTATGTGGACAACACACCAGTATTTCAGCCACTGTCATTTGCAGATTGATTTTTTTTTTTCCTAGTGCTTGGAAATTCTGAGAGGAGGCAATTTTATCAGGTCTGTGAATTCTAACAACCTGAAAATAAGAATCTCCTCAGACTTGTTCTAAGCTTTTCATTAGATCCAAATCCCTGGCTTCCTTCTGAAAATTAAATTGGAGAAAATTGGAAATGTTGATATCCCATTCTGTCTTCAACAAGTTAAAGTGCAAAGTTTGTGTTTTCACTCTCCTAGCTCTATAATTTAAACTTGACTAAGCTGGATAGAAGGTTCATTTACTCTTTGTCAGAATACTTTTGATAAACTGGATAAAAATGAAATATATGGAAGCAAGTTTCTATTCATCTAACACATTGCAAACATTTTTCACTACCTGTTGCCCTTTTGCTTTTTCAAATTAAGTATATAATTAGTTTGACCATATTCTTTCCTTGGAGATAGACAGGGAGATCTATGACTTGTGAAGGTGAAAAACAAAGAAATCAATAGGTGTCTGCCTCAGTGAGAACCTGAGGGGATTTGTAATTGTGTCAGTGGGAGCTGCCAGTTGCACTACCTAAGGAGTTATTATACATTCTCCCTTAATTTTACTGAGTTTGTCACAGATTATCTGTTGATTCTGATTGAAGTAATAAATAAATTAAAACAAACTCTGCTCACTTTGAGCAGAGAGAATACCCTGGGAATCTAACTCAACCACTTCTCATCAGTGAGTTTTGATTCATATTAATCTGCCCAAACAAATACTCCCCACACCCACACACAGGCCCCAGGACACTTACAAATAAAGACTCTGCAATAGGCCAGAGGTGTTAAAGTTACGAAGATTTTGGGGAAGAAAATTAAGGAAATCTTGGGTAGAAGAAGGAAACTGCCAAACTGTTTGTCAGTTTTTACTCTTGGCAGCCATCACTTCTGTTTAACATTCTTTTTGCTGTTTTGTTTGGTTTTTTTTTTTCATAAATACTGTGCATGTCAGAATAATTTGTTATACATATAGATCTTTAAGATTAAAATGTTGCCTTGCAGTAAGGGTAAGTTTTTTCAACATAACTATTCTTTTCTATAAACTAGTAGCCTAAAGTCAGTGGAGGAAATGACATATAATTTATTGCAGTTTCTTTCATTTACCGTAGCAGAGAAGTAGCACTCCTGGGTTTTAAGCAGAGGCTCAATTATTTGCTTCTATAGGAAAATACTATTAATTAATGACAGGGTACCTTACTTCAAATACAATTTTATAACTCCTTTGTCAACGTACATTAGGAATGAGCTCAGCTTAGACATCTGAACAGGTCCAAGCCCACAGGATACACATATCGAGAGCCAAACTTCATCCAGGCAAACATTCTGTTCCATGTATTTGCTGTTCCCAAATATCACAAAGGGCATTCTTTATATTATGTCTGGGAAGTACAGCCTGGGATAGTAATGTTCCTGTTTAGTCAGTTTTATTAAATATTGTTAAGATAGAAAAGAATAACTATCTGAAAAAGACTAAATGATGCACTTACTTGCTATGGAAAGACACCTACACTCATTGGAAGGGATCTTCTGAATCCTATTTACCTGTTTATTAATGGATAGCAAACCATATGATTTTAAAAGTAACATAAGACACTGTTCAATTTTTCTGAAACACAGTAATGGAATTAAAGCATGGTCCTGATGATGAACATCAACTGGACCACCTGTCAGATTAATAATGAATTTTGTTTAGACTACATACATAACCACCACTGATAACAAAACTAAACTGAAAAAAAAGAAGTAACAAATCAGATATAGCAAGGAGGAGCTGCTTGATCAATTAAAAGACTTGCTAAGCTGGATAGGAAATTAGCAAGATTAAATGGAACAGGTATATGGAAATTAAAAAAGCTAAGAGCACCATATAAACTGGTATTGTGAAACAGAGTTGAGATGAATGATAGGAGAAATATTATCACACTCTCACAAAGATACACATCATCCTGCCCTTTGCAATTATTTTCTAGCATTCCTACAGTAGACAATGCACTATATGTGTACAGAAAAAAACCATTGCTGATAGCAGATATAACTAAGTATTTGCTCCAAAAAAAAACCCCTCTCTCCTCCATTACTCCTCCTCTAAGTTATAGCAAAAAGATACATTGCCTGATTTTGGACCCCTCCACTGCCACCCCCCGCCGTTAGTTGTGAGGCTTCAACAGTAAGTTGCAGGCACTTAGATATTTGATAAAATCCCTATTCTGGTTGTTTCCTGATGTTATTATTGCATCTTGTGTAAGTCAAACAGTAGCTTACAGTTTAATTATTATACTCTTATGATCTACTCCTGCGAGTTCTGACAACAAAATTTGACCCAAGGAGATCTTGCTGTTCACACCATTTTGTGATAAAACAGAATATATTTAGAAATACCTAAATACTCATTTTGCACTGTAAAGCTGAAGATAACTGTAAAGGATTGCTTTGATGTATACAGTGTTCTGAAAACAGGAATCTAAATATTATAACAAGGTGTCTTCCATATTGTGTTGGAAAAACACTGATGCCCTCATGTGGGAAAAAGATATTTTAACACCTGCCAACTGGGCTGAAAATTCATTGTTAGGAAACAAATGAAATCTTCCACAAGATTTGGGGAGAAATTGAGCAGAAATCTTCCCTAAACACACCACATCAAAAAAAAAACCCAACCAACAATCAAACATAAAAAGTATTTGATGCAAAAGCTCTTTCAGAATCTAGGAAAAAAACAGGAAATAAACACCGAAAATATGCATAATTCCTATAAAAGACTTTCCTTCCTGTAATTTCTTATATGTGTCAGGATCTAACTGTCCTGAATTGTATTTTAGTTAGCTGCTTAACTAAAAACTTCTTCTTTCAATAATGAAGGAGACATTAATTCTCTCACTGTTTAATTCAACCATCAGTTCTTATAAATATTGTCTTTTCAAGTGGAAAGCCCAACTGCTATCTTTAGGAGGTAAGAGATTAATCAAAGAGTGAAAAATAGAATCTGTTTTTCTTTTGTTTAAATTCAATCCCATCTACATCCAGGGTAGAATAAAATGGCAAAAAACTCACCATTTTACTCATTTTTTGTCTGTACCTTATTCTTCATGTCACATTGAACATGAATAAAAAGCAGATTCATTGAAACTGATTAGATCTGTATTTCAGAATGTACCATTAGTACATTCTAGTGCATAGTTGTACTGAAATTGCACGAGGTTGTTTCAGGAATAACCTACACTTCTAGACATATTATAAACACACAGCAAAAAGAATTCCACATGCACCAAAGACTTCAGAAGTTGTGAGTTCTTATGATCTGACTACATCAGAGCTTGTGAAAAAATTTAAGGCCTACATGATTTAAACCAGTGGCCATTCCTTGCAAATTTTCCCCCCCAGATTGTCTAGATAAATGTAAGTATATTCCCTATGGAACTGCTTTATTTCTTTTTCCATGATAAAGTACATATAGCAAAAAAATTACTTAAAGAACTTGGGGTTTGGTTTTTTTCTGCTAAATGATCTGTGAACAGTCTATTTTATGACTGTATTCATTATTTCACCATAAATACTTTATGTGAACATATCTGCCCAAGGGTCTACTGAAAACTATTCACTTTGGTTACTGTATTCCTTTGACTATTTTTTATTCATTATTTGTGATGTGTGACTAAATCACATGAGTTACATGGCGTTGCTTCTGCTTGCCAATTGCTTGACTGAAGAAAACCTTTGTAAAACAGGAGCCAGATAGTTTCAGCATGAATAGCATATTCCCAAAAAAAATGACCCTCCCAGTGCATGCCAAGAAACAGGTACAAAGAAATTTATTTCTGTCCAATAACCAGGACACTGAGTTGTGGCCTGAGAGGCATCCTTCAAACTATCACACCTTTTGTCTCGATATTCACAGGAGCTTGTATTTGAGCATTGTATGACCAGGGATTTATTTCTTTGAGGAATCATTGTTGGACAGCGAAGAAAACTATGGACGGTAAAAAAAGTCTGCAAAGCAACAAGTATCTTAGAGCAGTATTATCCTATTCAGAGTAAATATTGGCACTGTTAGTTTAATTCCTATAAACCATTTTTCATGTAGCAGGTGGGTTTCCCTGTAAGGTTAAGGATGACACATTGGCAGCAATAGCCTTGGAATGAAATCAGTGAACCATTCTCTAGTTTTGAAGATAGGCTTTCAAGTTCCCACTGAAAACCTCAAAAACTTTGAGTACTCAAGCTGACTTTTATTTAGCATATGTTTTTTTTCCTGGAAAGCTGCCTGGCTTTGACTCAAGCTCTCAAATATCACAGGAAAAAAGTCTATTCCTTTCTCCTACATCATGTGGAGGTCCTCACCAGCTTAGGAAAGACCCTAAGATCACAACAGATCTGATTCATAATATTCTCACTATATTTTTTGTTAAACTGGAACATACTGGAACCTACAGAAACCTTGGAAGCTCCTTGCTTACATACTAGGCTCCCTACCTGTTAAACATAGTGCTTTTCTTAATGACCAACACAATTTTATTATATCTCTGGGTATAAAACTTTTTATATTTGCATTTTTGCTCTTTGTGGCAAGACCTGTCTTTTTATTCTATCTTTGCACAGTGCAAATAGTTCAGTGCAATTCTGGACTTTAAATTTTAAACAGATCAGTATTGTAAATTATGCTTTATGAATGAAAGCAAACCTTTACATATTTTTGCACATAGATTACACAATAAAAGGAGAAATTGTGTCAGGGAATAAGGTATACTCATCAACAGAACTATAAAAGTGTAAACAAATTACATTAGAGTAAGAGGAAATAATCTTTCAGACATTGGTGAAATCAGTCACTATACTTTGATATTTCAAATAAGTCATTTGATATTTTGTTGAGATCTCTCTCATGCCCATAGAGAAGCACTATAAGCTTGATAAACATTCAAAGACATATAAGAAAGTTGCATGAAATATTAAATGCAAGATAATCAGCATATTTAGCAGGAGAGGGACCAAGGTTAATGTAGCTAAAAAAGTACTTTTGATTGAGAAATATTGCATTATTAACTAAGAAACTAAATGTGGTGACAGGAGCAGAGTTGTGTAATGAGAATGAGATGTCCAGCTGTCAACATACTTGAGTGTTTTCACCACTGATGAGGCAGATTGTATGGATAATACTAATGGTGTTACAGAATGGTAGTGGTTGGAAGGGATCTTTGGAGATCATCTAGTCTAAACCCCCTGCCAAAACAGATTCACCCAGAGCAGGCTGGACAGGAACACATTCATGCAGGTTTTGTATATCTTCAGAGAAGGAGACTCTACAACCTCTCAGCAGCCTGTTCCAGTGCTCTGGCACCCTCAAAGTAAAGTAGTAAAACTTCCTGTCTTCCAGTTTCCCATTCCCCTTCTCCTGTCACCAGGCACCACTGAGAAGAGCATGAGCCCATGCTCTTGACACCCACCCTTTAGATATTTATAAGCATTAAGAAGATCCCCTCTCGGTCTTCTCTTCTCCAGGCTAAACAGACCAAGGTCTCTCAGCCTTTCTTCATAAGAGAGATCCTCCATTCCCATGATCACTATTTTAGACATCCACTGGCCTCTCTCCAATAGTCCCCTATCCTTCTTGAAATGGGGGGCCAGAAGTGGACACAGGACTCCAGATGCCCTCCCAGGGCCAGGGAGAGTGACGTCCTTTGACTTGCTGGCCATGCTCTTTTTAATGCACCCCAGGAGACCGTTAGCCTTCTTGGCCACACAGGCACATTGCTAGCACATGGTCAACTTCTTGTCCTTCAGGCCTCTAAAGTGTCTCTCTACAGAACCCCTAACTTGTACCAGTGTATGGGATTATTCTTCTCTAGGTGCAGGACCCTACACTAATCCTTGTTGGATTTCACCAGGTTCCTCACTACCCAGCTCTCTAACCTATCCAGGTCTCACTGAATGGCAGCACAGCACATTCTTCTGGTGTGTCAGCCACTCCTCCTAGTTTTGTGTCATCAGCAAACTTGCTGAGGGTACACTCTGTCCCCTCATCCAGCTTGTTGATGAATACGTTGAACAAGACTGGATCCAGTACTGACCTGGGGAAGACTGCCTCCAACTAGACTCTGCACTACCAATCGCAACACTCTGAGCTATACAATTCAGACAGTTCTCAATCTGCCCCACTGTCCTCTCCTCTAATCCACACTTCCTAAAGTCACCTATGAGGATGTCATGAGGGACACATCAAAAGCCTCACTAAAATCAAGGTAGACAACATTCACTGTTCTCCCCTCATCACCCAGCCAGTCATTCCATTGTACAAGGCTATCAGATTGGTCGAGCATGATTTCCCCTTCATGAATCCATGCTGACCACTCCACTGACCTTTTTGTCTTCTACATACTTAGAGACAACATCCAGAATGAGCTGTTCCATACCCTTTACAGAGATGGAGGTGAGGCTGACTGGCCTGTAGTTTCCCAGGTCCTTCTTCCTACCTTTTTGAAGACTGGTGTGACATCGGCTTTTCTCCAGTCCTCAGGAATCTTTCCTGTTCTCCATGACCTTTCAAAAATGATGGAGACCAGCTTCACAACATCTGCCAGCTCCCTCAGCACTCATGGGTGCATCCTAATAGGGTCCATGGATTTGTGGGTTGCAAGTTTGCTTAAATGATCTCTAACCAAATCCTCCACAATCAATGGTGAGTCTTCCTTACTCCAAGCTCTCTCTCCCACCTCCAGAGTCCAGAATTCCTGAGGCCCAGCCTCAACTGGTGAAAAGAATATAATACCTAGGAAGGAACTACTTAGGAAATAGTTTAAAAGGAATCTAATAAGAAGAAAGGACTGATCTCCCTGGACAGGTCAGGCATAGGGGAAGGCCTGACAAGCATACAAATGGCACATGATTAGCCCTATTTATTTCCTTACCCCTCTACTTTCTCACTCTTATTCCCCAAATCACTCAGGCCCCTCATTTTCCACCTTCAGTTCTTCCCCAAAGTATCCCATAGTAAGTCTGGTGCAATCCTGAATGCTCTTTCCCTTTTTGGCATAATGTGTCCTACCTCTCTGGACAGCAACCACCCTTAGTCCAAAAGGTGATCAAGATCACATTGGGACACAAGGGCTGAAAGGGATGGAGGTGAGACTAACTAGTCTGTAGTTCCCAGGGTCCTCCTTCTTGCCCTCTTTGAAGACTGGAGTAATGTTGGCCTTTCTCCAGTCTTCAGGCACCTCTCCATGACCTTTCAAAGATGATAGAGAGTGGCCCAGCGACAACATCTGCCAGCTCTCTCAGCACTCACGGGTGCATCCCATCAGGGCCCATGGACTTATGAATGTCCAGTTTGGCCAAGTGTTCCCAAACCTGGTCCTCTTCTACTGGAGGAAAAACTTCTCTCCATACCCTCCCCTTTGCCTCCATGGCCAGGGATTCATGAGGGGCAGCCTTAGGAGTGAAGACTGAAGAAAAGAAGGCATTCAGCAATTCTGCCTTCTGCATGTCTTCCACCACTAGGGTTCCCATCTCATTCATCAGTGGGCCCACATTTTCCCTAATC
>BJBW01005119.1:3451-74270 GCA_004320125.1 Scolopax mira
TTCCTGATATTCAAGTGGAACCTTTTGTGTTCCAACTTGAACTTGTGTCTGTGGTCCTTTGGTCTCTAGTACCCAGGCTGGTGGTGGTGCTGAGCATTGCTCTGCTCCTCCACTCAACCCTTCTGCGGGCAGGCCTAAAGGTGGGTTCAGACCCTGCAGGTACAAAAGTCCTCTTCTCTGTTAGCAAGGAGAAGAGGTGGAAGGGGTAACCGTATGCCCTGGGAGTAGAAGTGCGTTAAGGGACTGGGTTTATTGCTGTTTCAAGCCTGAGCATCTGAGGTTGTGGACACAAACCTAGGTTGTGGCAACCAATTCTAGGAATCCCCATTCAAAAACAATTACATCTCAGTCCCTTTTAATATTAAAGATGTAAACTGAGGAAAAAAATGTGGCCTCTTCTGAGTGATTAAGGATCTATTATGACAGTTGCTGAGTGCGAGCAGTGCATTTAGTGGTGACTTGCCTTCTGCCTCTTGCCCGCACGTGCTGCCACAGGTATGTATGAGGTAGGGACCTGCTCTGTAGCTGCAGTTGTGGGCTTGTGTGCAAGGATCAGACCCATGTGCCTGGCCAGGTGGGAACTTAACAGGAATCAATTGCCTGGCTGGTACCTCTGGACAGAGTTACCGTCTGCATAATAGACCATTACAGTCTATATTGTTCTGTTTAAAGTGTGTTTTAAACAGCAGGGATTCCACATGATAGATTCTTTTTTCCATGTGTATTGAAAGCATTTTAAAGCCAGTTTAAAAAAATCATCTGTATTAATCTAACCATATGGATGCATTTTAAAGAAATATTGAGAGCAGAGAAAGGAGCCTTTGGGAGCATGCCATTTGCTGCCTCCCATCGAATGCCAAAATTTGTTAGCAGATGAGGCTTTTGGATATCTTCTCAGCGGGTAGCGGGTTCAGAGCAGTGTCTGCCTTACAGTGCAGGATATGAGATTCCTCTGGGTGCTGTAAATCTTTTACAATTGCAGGGGGATGGACTGCTTTAGTTAGAAGAGGTGAGCAGTAATACAGGCATACCTCCTCCTTTCTGCTCCAGGCGCTCGAGACCTGTATGCTGTGGATGACTCGCATAGATGGAGGAAATTGCAGGGGTGGCCAGGAGCTCCATGGCCATGACACGAAAGCTTCATATGGTGATGGACAGAATATGGGTTTTCAGGCAGTGTGGTAGTGAGGATGCTGGACCGCTTAACAAATACTCATGAGAAACCACTCCAAAAAGTACATGAATGCGTACAGGCAGGGGAGGTTTAGGTTTAGGAGGTTTAGGAAGTGCTGACTTGTTCACACGCCAGAATTTTGGATCAGGGTCCCATTGTGTTGTTCCCTTGTGCAAGGGAGAGAACCTGTGTTTCTGTGGGACCTGGGACAAGTACGTGGCGTGGATGCTGCTTACAGCTGCGCCCTGCTTGGCAGAAGAAGCAGAAGTCAAGGAATAAGCTAAAGCAGAGCCTAAATTGTCCTCAAATCACTGGAGAAGACTGCTGGCCTGGTTATCGATCCTTAGCTAAAGGCAGAGTGTTGGTCTTTTTTTGATAAGGCAGAAGTCCCATCAAATTGGTCAGATTGAACTGCCTGCTTTTTGACAGAAAAGCAAAATTCAAATGAAACTCGTTATCTCTGTGGTTTGTATATTTAGGAGTTGTGTTAATTATCCTCATTAGCTTTGTTTCTTAAAAGAAATGCTCTTGATCTTACCCCTTGTGCCAGAAATACAATCTGGAACAAGTCTGTAAAAATAAATAACACATTGATAAGGTTCAGGCAATGACTTCTGAGTACTCTGGTTCAGCGGCATCTGTTGCCATGACTGTTCCTGTTTTGCCTGCTTGGGGCCCTTTGGATGATCTTTCTTGAACTTTAGCTGGTAGGAGACACCATTTTGAAAAGCATGATTAAGAGGTATTGCTCTCTCTGATAATATTCAGAGCAGCTTACACTTGTCAGACACTGGAATCTATTTACTGAATTCTTTTCAGACTAGTTGTTTTTGGCACTTTGCAAAGTTTCCTTCCATGTGTCCTCACTGGCTGAATGCTAATTTATTCAGAAAGGCTCAACTCCAGATACATGAGATGGTATTTGCAGAGTTTCCTACTGTCTGGACAGCACTATGTTTGGAGAATTCATCCCCCCTCTCTCTTTTCTGTCCTTAATTTCCTTTGGTAAACATGTGATGTTGTGACACAAATGGTCTATGTACTTATGTTAAATGACATTGTATTGTAATGGGAAAATGGATCTCCATTGATAGCCTCTCCATCGGGGAACACCCGATAAGCTCATTGTATCAATACAATAAATACAGTCAGAGTGCCTTTGATAAATGACATATCTGAATTTCCTAGTCCTTAGTGATTCCTCTAGCCTGGAGGGTAGAATGAATTAGTTGATCTAAGCTGAATTGTCCTAAATATCCTGATTATTTCTAATGTCTGAACCAGTAGCAGAAACAGAGGAGAATCATAAGGAGAAAGGGAAAGAAATTATAGGGTATGCAAAAAGAGAGATTATCAGGTCTGAAGGGCAGTTGTTTCCATTTAGTCTGACCTTGCATATAAAAAGAAGCTGTAGACCTTCCTGAATGACATTTGAAACATGTAATCACTCAGTCCAAGCTTTGGGGTGGGATTTTGTTCTCCCGTAGCTGAAGCATCATAAGCAGCTCAGATATCCATCTGTGGGGCTCTCAGCAGTGCTGTACCTGATTGTTCAGGCGGATTAATGAGACGTAGACATTAAACTAAGGAAGCGCTTTTGATCTCCTTTACAACCTAGGAACCAAGGCACCGTGTCCCCTACTCCCCTGCCCGTGGAAACTGCTTGGCTTGAGCGAGAGTGACATTAAAACGTGTGTAAGCACTAAAAAGCCCTTATGTGCTTTGCCATCCGTGGGGCTCTGTCCTGTCCTAACGCCGGGGACGTTTTCCCGTGTGATTTGGCCACGTAGCCTGGATTCAGCCTATTTTTCCAGGGCATCTCAGCTGCTTTGGAGCACATGATGGATATACCGGTGCCCTCGCGGTTGGGTCACGAAGCTTGGTGCTGGTCTTGTGCCTGGACCTGCCTGAGACAGGCATGGTCTCATGCCCGGACCTGTCTAAGAACAGCATATTCTTAGACCTAATTCCCTGAAGGTTTCCTCGGTGAGGTGGTCTCTGGGTGTGACGGCCAGCCGTCCACATGTGCGCAGCACTGTGTGTGTGCAGATGAGCTCTTGCAGCCACATGTTAATTAAAATAAATAAATAAATAAGTAGACTGGTTGGGGGAGGTCACACCTGGCTTTCTGTGTAGCAGCTCTTCAGTTGGGGCCCTCACTCACGGCAAATTGCATGGGAGGATGTTGTTAAGGCCTGAATCCAAATGTTCTCTCTTCCGTAGTGTAAATTTTGCTTTTTTACAAGGGAGAAGCAAGATACATCCTGTTAATTAGCTGTTGATGTTCTTTTGTTGCATCTGATCTGACTCACACCTCCTCAGCCCACATTGAAACCTTTGGCAATGAAGGTTTTCTTGGTAAAGACAAGATCTTATTTCTTGGGAATTGGGTCATTTGGATCAGTTAGAAGAGGGAGCAAACCAAAGCTTTTGGATTTAAGGAACTCCTTCAAAAGTGTCTTGTTTTTCACTGTGTGATGTAGTATCCAGCTAATGTTGTTCCTAAGTCTGTCCTTTGGGTTTGGTAATCCTTGTGAGATCCTGCTAGTCAACGAGGTTTGAGTTTGAAGAAAAACAGGCAATTAAATGGGGAGGCACTAGTTTCACCTGCCTACCACAAAGAGCTGGTTGATGTCCTCCCAGTAAATTACAGCTTGCAGGAGGCAGTGATTCATCTTTGCAAGCGCAACAAGTGAGAGAGCACTTGTTTAGCAAAAGCAGTGTTCAGGCCTGTTTGCACACTTTTTATTTTCCTGCAGAGATGCAGGAACGGATTAGCACGCGGTGCGTCTCCTGAAGCCTCCAGAGAATCCTTTCAGAGGAAAACAGAGATGTCATGTTTCTCCTCCCTTTCCTTGGTTGTGGCCACGCCCTTGTGCTGCTGCCAGTGTCAGTGTGGGCCCATGGCCAAACAGGCCAAGAGCGCAGTGCTCTTGAAAACAAATCCTTCGTGCTACACTCCCAGGTTGGTTTTTCATAGAAAAGCCCAGGTTGGAAGGGATCTCAAAAGATCATAAAATGGTTTGGGTTGGAAGGGACCTCAAAGATCTAATTCCAATCCCCCAGCCATGGGCAGGGACACCTCCCACTAGAGCAGGTTGCTCAAAGCCCCATTCAGCCTGGCCTTGAACACCCCCAGGGATGGAGCATCCACAGCTTCTCTGGGCAACCTGTTCCAGTGCCTCAGCACCCTCACAGGAAAGAGCTTCTTCCTAAGATCTAATCTACATCTCCCTTCTTCCAGTTTGAAGTCATTACCCCTCTTCCTTTCACTACATGCCCTTGTCAAAAGTCCCTCTATGGCTTTCTTGTAGGCACCTTTCAGGTACTGGAAAACCGGTAGAAGGTCTCCCTGAAGCCTTCTCTTCTCCAGGCTGAACAACCCCAGCTCTCTCAGCCTGTCTTCATAGGAGAGGTGCTCCAGCCCTCTGATCATCTTTGTGGCCCTCTGCTGGACGCATTCCAACAGGTCTATGTCCTTCTTGTGCTGAGGGCTCCAGAGCTGGACACAGTACTCTGGGTGGGGTCTCACAAGAGCTGAGCTGAGGTGCAGAATCAGCTTCTTCAACTTGCTGGCCACACTTCTTTTCATGCAGCCCAGGATGCAGTCGGCTTTTTGAGCTGCCAGCTTGCATTGCCAGCTCATGTTGAGCTTCTCATCCACCCACACCCGCAAGTCCTTCTTCTCCGGGCTGCTTTCAATCTGTTCCACCCAACCTGTATTTGTGCTTGGGGTTGATGTAACCCGGACTTTGTACTTGGCCTGGTTGAACCTCATGAGGTTCTCAGAAGCCCACCTTTCAAGCCTGTCCCTCGAGCATGTCGACCATGCCATACAGCTCGGTGTCATTGTCAACCTTGCTGAGGGTGCACTCAATCCCACTGTCCATGTCACCGATAAAGATGTTAAAAAGCACTGATCATCTGGCCTAATTTTTTGTAGGAAAGGGAGATTGTCTAGGACCCTGCCCAGTCAGGGTCCAGTATTGAAAACCTCCAGTGATGGGGACTTTGCCATGTCCCTAGGGAGGATGTAATTTTTAATTGCATCGCTTTCCTGGTTTGCTGATGATGCAGCTGTGTGCACTCTGGTCATGGGTGGGAGTGCAAAATCATGTAGGCACAGCACCGTGGTGGCACTGATTGAGGTTCTTCTAACCTTGCTTCTCCTCTCAGCTCATCCGTGAATTTGCTGTATGGCCCTGGGCAGGTACTTTATCCCATTACAGGTTTCTCCATGGCATAAGAGGGATAATGCTGGTGACCCGAGTGGAGCATGGGGATGCATCAAGCTTTAGGTAATCCAGTTTAGCATATGGATTAATGAGGGATGTCAGCCGAGTCCAATTTGTTGGCAAAATACTTGTTTGTTTCTCATCTCCTTGTGGCTCCAGGGCCACCAGGGACGCTGTGTATGTTTGGGCTACACGCTCATGTCGCTTCCCAGTATAGGAACTGGTGAAACATGGAGCAGCCTGGGCTGTGAGTTAAGTCCCTGTGGGGAACCTGAGGTGCAGGCTGGTTTGAATGGTGTGCGCTGGTGAGAAGGACATCACAGGAACCCTATGTGATCGTTAAAGTAAGTGCATCTGTTGTGAAAATAGCCACAACAAACGGGATTAAATTTAAAAGGAAACTGCAATTATTCACTGCTGACTGATGAGCAAAAAGAATTTTGGCCTATGAATATCATGATGTGATTTATTAGTAATCACTTCCATAGTGTTTCTCATCTATAGATCTTAAGTGGCAATTAGTATGAAGGCGAGAAAGTATTATTCTTGTTTTATTGAGGCACAAAGACATCAAATGACCTGCTGCAGGGCATTTCGTGAGTCAGTGGTAGGGTTGGGCATAATGCCTGCTTTGAGGAGGATAATTTTTGTACGATTGGTTTGTGTCTGCTGGTGCCAGTTGTGTATGTGATTTGGTTAATAATTGTGAACATGACTTGAAATTTTATGGAGTTGATCACTGATGGTGGGTCGGAGTGTTGCCAGGACTTGCTGACAGTAGAGGCTAATTCTTGCTAATATGCAGGCTTGGTATAGTTTAATCCAATTCATCTTGAGTGACTTTTTTTTTTTTTTTAATTCTATTGCTCTATTCAACCAATAGATACCTGCATGTTATAATGGGAAATAGGAGAACCCTTTCAACCCTTAACAGCCCTGTACGTGTCCTAGCTGTTGCTAAAGTAGCCTGCTGCCTTCTGGAAGAACACGGTTTACAGTGGAGCTGGATTTCCTCCTTGTGCCTCCTTGTCCAATTAAGCTAGATAATTAAATCTTTTTTTTTTTTTTTTCAGTCATAGCCTGCATTTTTAATCCTGTAACTGAGCTTGGCCTGCCAGAGGAAGTTCTCTGCATTTCTCAGCACAGCGGACCCCTAGTAAACATGGCATTAAATCCAGTGCCATGCTGCTTCTCTGGATTCATCTGCCTTTTCTTGACCTGGTACTTTTATGCTGGGCGTTTCCTGTGCTAATGGTTATTATATTTCAATGCCAGATTCACTGTGATTATACTTTTAGCACAAAGTATAGGGAGGGCTCTTTGAAGTGTTAGATTTAGCAACATGTACTTGATATTTATGAGCACAAGCACAAAGCATGTTTTGACTGAAGCTGCCTAGACCCAATTTGACAATCAAATAAAAAGCGGGTGGTTTCAGGAATGAAATGGCAACATCTTCTTAGCAATACTAATTGGTTCCTCACTTCTGCATTTATTGCATGTCCTTTGTTTGGTGGTGGAAGCTTTTAAACCAGCTGATGCGTCTAGGGGCATTTTGGAGTTGGTGGGTGGAGGAGTTGGGGATGAGGTGGCAACCAGTTGAGCTGAAGAAGTTCCACCTCTGTGGGGCTGTTCATGGTGATGCTTTGTGACTTTAACACACCAAAGTTTGAAGGTGCTACGAATAATGCTTCACTGCAGGGGTAAAGAAATTACATACATCTTTTCCCATTTTAATGTTTGCCTTGAACTCTGATACAGAAATGGGGAAGAGTGAGGGCTTCTGGACTGTTTCCTTCTCCATACCTGTAGCATCTCCTTCTGGAAGTAGTTTTTGGAAACTAGATTCAAATAGTTCTCTAATAGTTTCATTTTCAGCTGATTTTGCTGTGTGAGAGGGTCAAAACTGTACACAAGAGACCACTTAAATGGAGACATCCAAAAAAATCCAAAAACCCATGCAGTATTTGGATTGCTTTCTAACACTTGAAGACTCAGATTCCTTTGTTCTTACTCGAGCTCTTTGTTCAGGTCAAACCGAGGCCATGAATAAACGATGTTGGTAGGATTTTTCCATGTCTGTACAAAAGAGAGAGTATGTTGTCAGGAAAGCATGGTTTTGAGTAGCGGTGGTTCTTTGTCTTGTGTTGGATTGTTAGGGGCAAATGCTGGCATTTCCATTGTTCCTGGAGCATCTAGAAACCTCACTGGGAGTTATTGTTAGTTGTGCTGCGAAAATGGTTTGGTAGATGTGTGAATCCTCACATTAAGGCTGTGGGAGACCTGTCTGTGGGGCAGGTACTGCTGATCACTAATGCTGGACCTGTGCGTGCCCGGATCACCTCGTGCTTCCGATTTGATGCAGATCAGGTGAGGGCATTTGTTAGACCAGCAGGTCCATATAATTTATGCTGGATTCATACTGTATGCAGAAGGACAGATGATACCTGACATCGTGGCCTTATGTATCACAGCACATAGCTAATCCTTCAGCTTTATTTTATTTTATTTTTTTAACATAGCAGGAGCTTCAGTAGCTTGGCCCTTTGCATCATGTGGTTGGTGCAATTTTAACCCCATTTTATGGGATCTACCACTAGATTTCCTTTCTTGCTGAACTGTGGCCTGAAGAGCTGAGTAAATTATGCTGTGGGCAAGTCCATACACTTGTGGTTGGAGTGTACAAAGCCCGCTTGGACATTACAGCCTGCAACGTAGGTTCATCTGCGGTCCCTGCATCGTAGTGTTCCCAGCTCCTGTTTGTGTCATCGGGAGCCCCTTTTGCCATGTCAATATGACAGCTGGCTGTGATGTATGGGGTTTGTGTGTGTTTATTAGGTCTCATTGATTACTGTCTGTTCTGAAGACAGATTATTAATTAGTATAACAAATTGCTGGAGAGGGGGTGTGTGTGTAGGGAGTGGTGCTGGTATCGTCTGCTATTGCATCTGGAAGAGATTCAACAAGGGAAGCAGCTGTCTGCCATATAGTTAAGAATGAGGTCGGGTCAACAGTACAGAGCGAGGCTTCTTGTCTAGTAAAGGGAAAAAAAAAATGAGAGTTTAGAGTAAGGAGAGAAGTACAAATATGAAAGCCAAAAAATCCCCCAGTTCTTAGGATGTTGTTCCAAATGGGCAGTGCTGTTAAAGTAAGAGTTGGCTCCTGTGTCATGTGTATTGGGAGAAGGCTTTCAAACAACTTTTCAAACAACAATCTCATGCTCCTTTCCAGAATTTTTTTAAAAATTTTTTTCTTTTTTTTAAGGAATGCTGTCGTCTCCCTCTCCACTTATTAACTGTTTTCTGTGAGGAGAAGCCTCAGTGCAAATCAGTAGCTCAAAAAAAAAAATCTTTGCCAAACCATAACTTGAAGGGATTGGATGCTTAGTTTTTGCTTCCCACCTCTGGTGATTTCAGGGCTTTTGTGGGCTGCGGCTACAGCTTGGAGATACCGTGGTCCTCCAGCTGAGGGAAGGCCTGATGCTGGTTATTCAAAGATACAGGGAGGAAGGCACCGGGGAAAGCCTTGTCTGTATGTGGGATGCTGCTGTCATGCATCACAGCTGTACCAGGCACTGCCTAGAAGTGACACTACACCAGCAAGGGATTATTTGGGTTATAGAAACTAATATTTCTGGGGCTGGACTGTAGCACGGGGGAAGGAGAAGACTGGAAACTCCATTTTTTCCCCCTGTATTTTCTGCAAGAAAAAGGCAAACCTGAAGCATAGCTGGGACTAACAGGATCCTGAGCTGAACTTTGCAGCTTTCCCCTACATCTGCAGCAGACTGACCAAAGCTCTGCTGTTGGATTTGCCTGAATTCAGGGTGTGTCATTGATTTGTTCTGGATGGTGGCAGTTTCTCTGACTTCACTGCAGCTTCTTAAAAAGGCGGGGGAAGGATGTTTTTCATCTGTTGAAAAAATGTGTTGACTATATCATCACTGAATAGTCTTCCCTGGTTTTTGTTGAGGAGAAGGATAACCCCACTTTTCTTTAATTCAGACTCTGTAACTTGCTTTCTTTTTATTCTTCCACAAAGAATTCTCGACTGGTGATTTTTACGGAATTGGAGATAAAAATCAGTTCTAATTTTTAGAATTAAAATTCTACCATTTCAGTTATACAGGCACTCTTCGTGTCATGCTACAAAGAAAATGCAAGAATTTGAGGCTGTCACTGTAGTTACTAAACGTTTGCCATTGTGGATAAAATTGAAGGGAGGAGGAAAAGCCAGACCGAGCCGGAGGATGATCAAAAGTCCAAAAGGTCTCAGAAGCCCGTGTGCCTGGGAGAGTTTAAAAAATGGGACACTGATGTCAAAGTCACTTTGGTGCTTTTAGATGTGCCATCCCCAGAGTTCAAAGGACCCTGGCACCACAGATCAAGCAGGCTGAACCTGGGAATGGCATGGGTTGGGAGCAGTTTATAACTGCAGATTGTCACTTGATTTTCTTTTTGTTATTGTCATGCAATTAAAGTCATGGCCATTCAGCTAAAAGACGAGGGTGTTTGATTGGATTTTGGGGTCTGTAATCGCAGCTGTGATGTTGCTGCCTGGAGGCAGGGACTTGCAAACGGATCTTTGCAATAGGAGGATTATAGCTGAGGAGGGAGTGCTGGGTTTAAAGAAAGAAAAGTTTAAAGCTGTCGTATAGTGGTTTCCACTCAGATGAAAAAGCAGAGGATTTATAAAGCTTTTATAAAAAAGAATAGTAAAAAAAAAGAAAGCATTGTTAGAGGACTGACAATGGAAAAGTTGCTCTTGGGGAGGGGGGGAAGCTCTTGGGACTTGTGCTGTGAAAAGATGGTTCCCCACAAGTACTGGGTGAAGCAAGCTTCTGAAAGACAGCAGGCAGCTCTCAGGGCTGTGCATTTCTGAAATTTCGCTCTCAGGAGAGGTTTTCTTGGTTAACCCAGTGGCTGAGTTGCCGTGATGGGGGGCTGCTCTCAGGAGCCCCTGCAGCACTAAAGCCCCTCCAGGCTCATCCTGAGACCGGGGACTTCATACAGTTCGTGGTTTGTGTTTTTTTGTGTCATTAATTGTGTGTTGGACCATCACACTTTATCCAAAAAACTCTCTCCTTCCATCCTTGATGAGGTTTAATGGTAGTTTTGCAGCTGGAAGTGGGGGGCAGGCTGCCTGGTGGGGGCTGCTGGGGCAGAGGACTCGTGGCTGGGGGGTAGAAGCAAGAAAATGAGATGAAAATATGGAAACTTGGAGGCGTTTAGAGTATGAGGTAAAATAACATCCTTCTCTCCATATTCCCCCAATGCTGCCTTAATCCATCGGGTCGGGAAGGGACTGAGATGCTCATTTCAGACCCTTTTTGTGCTCCTGTGCGTTGAACTCGGTGTGCTGTAAGGTGCCGGGCAGGCAGCAGGGCACTCACTGGAGACAGGGAAACTCACATTTGTTTCCTTGCATTTTTTAGGCCTTTTTGTCTAATTTTCCCAGCATCGTTTGCAGCCTGACTTCCTAAAAATCAATGGTATTGAGGCATCTGAAAGTTTTTTGCTGTTGTGCTTCTTTGGGTCTCTCTGGCCAAGTAGCCTGTGTTTGACTTGGATCAAAACACGAAGTAGCGTCAGAGGCCCCAATACTCCCTGATAAGGGCTGTTGTATTTACTTATGATAAAACCTCTCCATTTTGTGATTACATTTGATTTCTCTTTATGGTAGGATTTTAAAATATCAACTTTGTGAAAACAGCTCCTTTCAGGAGCGCGTGTGCCTCAGGACATAAGGATTTAAGGAATGCCTGTAGAGCATTGTGATCTGGGAGGATAATGGTTGTAAGTATTAATTGTAACAGAAGGAAATGTTTTTTCATTAATTGGCAGAAATGGGTTTAACGAGATAAAGCCGGGTCAGACTACTGAATAGCACGTGTGAGGCTGAGTGATAACCTCTGGTGTAAAACACACACACACACGGTTTTGACATGCAAAACTAGAAGTTGATGCTCTACTAATTTTTTTCTGGATGCTAATTGAATTACTGGAGGATGGTGAAAACCTGTGGGAAGGCTATGGAGGAGAAGCGTGAGCATCGTGGCTCAATGACTGGAGCTGGCTGGCATTGCCGGGCGTTGGTGTTGCTGAAAAAGCTGGAGTTTCTTGGGTTTGTGGAGGCTGCACTGGCCTGAGGAGCATGGGAGTCCTGTTGGCCGATAGCCACGGGGACCCTCGGGAGGCTCTCTGAGCTCACAGGGGCCAGGTAAGGGTACAGGTTGCAAAAATCCTTGAGGGTAGGGGAAGGGTTCAGTGGATACCTGCCTCCCTGCTGCTGGTGAGGGAGCAGCAGGGTCGACCCAAGCAAACCCGAGCCCTGGGCTTTCCTGCAGCCCGGGGGTCACCCCTGGGGGGGCAGCTGGCTGCGGGGTTTTTATTTGTATTCGGCTTTTAAAATTTAGTTGCTTTGGACAGAAACACTATAGTTCGAGTCTGTGTCTCCGAGGGCCTTGGTCTGTTGGGACGCTTGGCAGGAGCACAGAATAACTGAATGTGGAGTAACTTGCTTTTTGGTTTTATAAACCCTTATGTAAACACGTTGTTTGGATCGATTGTTTAACTTTTCTCTCTACAGTTTGAAAAACAACAACTACAAAAAAGTCCAAAAAGGAAAAAGAAACTAAACACTACTTATTTTCCTGGTGTGTCCTGTAACACTTTCCAAATGTGAAAGCCTCTTAAGATACGGAAAAGCAGCAATACTATTTGTACTGCCTTTATGAAAAGACTGATCAAAGGAGCACAACTGAGCTTGGCTTCATTTATCGCCGATGACTGCATTAATGTCAGGGTGCTTATTATTTTATTGAATTCAAAAGTTGTGGGCTCTGCAAAGCATAAAGCCAGCTAAGGCTCTGATGTGTGCTCTATTTATATCGTATTATGTGCTACGCTATCACAACACGTTTTGTACTCTGATGGCTGCATTTCTTTGTGGTCATTTGGAAAGTCTACTTGGTGTCTGGGGCTTTCTTTTTCTCTTTTTTTTTATTCTTTTTTTCCCCTTTCTCTTTTTTTTTTAACCAACCAAAAAAAAAAAGTCCTGCTGGAGGGTGTTGGGAATTGGGAAGTTTTGACCTTGCTGGGAATGCCCCGAGCTCTCCTCCACTGTGAAGAGCTAATCCCAGCTGTGTTCAGCTGAGCAGCCAGTGCTTCTGGCACGCAGTTGGAGAGGGGTTAAAGACATTCATGTGCCCTGACTCATGGTGCCCAGCTGCCACGGTCAGGCAGCTTTCTTGGCCACTAACAGGGCTGTAAAGAGGCCAAGTGAAAACTGACCCATGGAAAAGCCTTGATGGAGGAGGCAAGGGCAGATTCTGCTGATTCTTGTACAGGCGTGAGAACTTATGCCAAAACTCCTTGATCCTGTGCTCATATGTGGGGCAGCCCCTCTGCCTGGGAATGGGGGGACAGGAGGATGCAGCAAGCGTGCTCGGATGGGTAACTTAAAGGGTTAATGCTAAAATGGTAGTATGCCAGCAAACTGCGCAGCTGGTTAAAGCCTGACTATAGCGGGCTGATCAGATCAGATCCCAGAACAGAAATCTTGCTAAAAAAGCTTTACAGGGGTTTTTATGAGCGCTATTGTCTCTCTGTCCCCACACATGGTGGGGACATGGCTTTTGTTCTGTTCTGTGAGCAGCGGCTGTGGATGGGGACAGGCAGCATGGTCCAGCTCCAAATATTGCTGGCGTGGGACAGCAGTCATTTGACACGGCATAGTTCAGTGTTTTGTTGTTGAGATTTCTCCTTTTGTAACTGCTGGTCACGTTGTTGGTGAAAGCAATTCTGCTTTTAAAGCAGAAAAAACCAATTCTTATGTACTAGGCAAGTTTGGAATAGCTGGGTTTTCCCACGTTCTCTGGATTTTAGAGGTTGGCAATGATTTCCCTCCCACCGTATGGTCACATTTCTCACATTATGAATCAGGTTTTTACTACCTTCATTTAGTTATCAAAGAGGGTGTCTTTTATTTTTTTTTATTTTCATTGTCTCTGTCTTTTGCCTAATCAGTTTGACCTTAGCACCCAACCATGTCCTGAGCTCCATCAAAAGCAGTATGGCCAGCAGGTTGAGGAAGCTGATTCTGTGCCTCAGCTCAGCTCTTGTGAGCCTGGAGCCCTCAGCACAAAAAGGACATGGACCTGTTGGAGTGGGTTCAGAGGAGGGCCACAAAGATGATCAGAGGGCTGGAGCACCTCTCCTATGAAGACAGGCTGAGAGCTGGGATTGTTCAGCCTGGAGAAGAGAAGGCTTCAGGGAGACCTTCTACCGGTTTTCCAGTACCTGAAAGGTGCCTACAAGAAAGCCATAGAGGGACTTTTGACAAGGGCATGTAGTGAAAGGAAGAGGGGTAATGACTTCAAACTGGAAGAAGGGAGATGTAGATTAGATCTTAGGAAGAAAGTCTTTCCTGTGAGGGTGCTGAGGCACTGGAACAGGTTGCCCAGAGAAGCTGTGGATGCTCCATCCCTGGGGGTGTTCAAGGCCAGGCTGGATGGGGCTTTGAGCAACCTGGTCTAGTGGGAGCTATCCCTGCCCATGGTTAACAGCGTTGGAACTCAATGATCTTTAAGGTCCCTGACAACTCAAACCATTCTATGATATATGGGCCTGAAAATTAAAGGCGATTGATTCATACCTAGTGCCATATTGTACTGAGAAGTTTGGGCAGCAGTGGGCATTGGTGGGTCTCCTGTCTGCAGTCAGTGATGGCTGCTTTGCAGAGCTCTCCTGCCATTGGTACTTGCTTTGGTGAAGGCATAGCCGAGATAACACACAGCCTGCCTACATCAGCCCTTATCAGATGATCTGGAGATGCTTAAGAGCTTCTCATTTTCCAAACACTGGAAAGGTAGTCTGAGCAAAACCAGCAAGTATTTCCAGTAATGCTTCATGAGGCATGTAGGGCCTGAGGATTTTCCCATTGCCCACTTGGGAGCAGAGCTGGCAGTTGGGAACCCAGCAGAACTGCAGGTGTCCCTACATTTTGTGTCACATCTCTGCAAGTGGCATTTTTAAGACCAGAGCTCTTATGGTGCCGTGCCATACGCACACTTTGCTTGCCCTCCTGTGAGGGAATTAAAGGGCAGAACTGGGAGCTGCAGGTCCTGCTCCTGGTGTTCCTCAGGCAGTGCCAAAGCTGGAATTGGGAGTGGAATTTCAGAGGTGCAGATTGTGCGTGGTCCCAGCTGCTGTGGGGTGGGGAACATCCAAAAGCTGGGCTTGCCCTCAGTATCTGCAGTGGGACACTCAGCCACAAGTGCCACAAGAGCCTTGTGAGAGGCTCTGATTTTCCAGCTGCATCCTGGTTGGGCTTCCGGGTGTAAGGGATTAATTCACCGTTGATGCTCTGAGGTCAGAATTAATTTCACACTGAAATCATTAAGTGCTCTCTGTCATGCTTATTTTTGACCAGTAGTGAGAAACCTCTATGATGTGGGTGCCAAGGGTGTATTAGCAGACGTGGAGTAGTGTGTAAGAGGGTATGATGGGTTTAGCAGGGACACTCTTGCCAGCTCCAAACTTCCATGGAGTTTCCATGTCAGGCTTCACCGCTCATTTGGGGTTGAAATGTGAGGTCTGGCACGCAAGTCTGCAGGGGTGCTTGACCCCTCTTGGAGGTGTCATTGATGATATAAAGCAAGCGTTCAATTCCAGTCATCATTTCCATAGGTTAAGGACCTCCTTTTCGAATCCTTTATGATGGGATCAGTAAATGTACTAAAGAAATTAGTAAACTGAGTAAATTATTAGGTCAGTAAATCTAATAGGGATTTAGGGTCGGCCCTCCCTCCAGTGAGTTTGAGTAATGATGATTATATATGAGTCTAAACTGCCAAGTTTGGACTTGTATCCAGACTGTTACTTCAAGCCTCATGTCTTGGCTTTTAGCTTCTGGTCCGGATCCAATACATTAGGATTAATATATGGTTATTGGCAAGGCTAAATAGACCTTAAATATGGCAGATATTAGTGAGATATTGGTGTGTTCTGTTAACGGCTCTGTTTCATATATATAGCTAGAGATCTCAATGTTTAGATAAAATTTAGTAAACCAGAGAAGGTAACTCTGGTAAACTAGAGGTAACCAGAGTTTTTATGTGCAGCAAATGGCTTTTATGGCCCATGTCAGGGAGGGCTGGAAGTTTTTGATGGGGGCTACTGGGCAGTACTGTTGAGGCCTTCCTATCCAAAGAATAGACTTAGGAGGGCACTGAAGGAAAGTAAGAAGAATGCATTAACTAAGTTGAAACATGAAACTGAAATGGCACAAAATAAATGAATAAATTTGGTGTGATAGCTGTTTTCTCTGTAGTTCAACTGTTTGGTAAGCCAGCTGACTGTTGCTTTGCTGAAGGCAAGTATCTCTAGGGGGTATATTTGTCCTCAGTCCCTCCAGGGTTTATGTCTTTTTTTATTTCTCAAATGGTGAAAGTAATCCCTCTTGCAAACTGAATTTTGCCTGTGGTGAGTCTTCTAAGGCATTGACTTTGAGCATTGTCCAGGGCTAATTAAATCAAAGAGTTGATCAAATAGTTGGCTTCATGCTTTGGTTTTGTGTTCTTCTCGATTGAACAAGGATCTACCTTCCTTCCTGACATCCCCTGGTGTATTTATGAGAAACAGGAAAGGAAAGAAGAAGCTGTGACTCTCTTACCCTGCAAAAAATGTGAAAATGTGGGGTGGGAGGGGAAAAAAGTTTGGAGAGAAAGGGTAACCTCTGAACTTGAAGATACATTGGGATTTTCAAGGGGCAGGAAGGTCTGGAGAGTTGATATCTTCCCCTGCTGTTTGCCAGCACGTTTCTATAAGGCCCTTGCCAAAAATGTCCCCAAAGTGAGGGGCTTTAGTCACAGTTGCTACAAGGAGGGCTTTGTGAGGACAATGCTGCCTCTTGTCCCCTCTTGCTTTTGGGTGACACAGGCAGCGTAGGCCAGCTCTGTTTTCCGGAACATGTAGTGTTTTGCATGAAAAATGCAGTAGCTGCGTTAGTGGGTGATGCTGCTACGTCAAATGAGATGTGAGTATGCTAACAACATGAGACAACAGATCTGGTAGTGGCTCCGTCCTGCTAAGGTGATAAAAAGCTCTGTGTTTTACTGCATGGAGTATACATGTTTTATGCATGTAAAGAATAGGTGCAAAATCCAGTAGGATACAACAGATTTAATCAATCTTTTGGTGTTTGGTAACCAGTTTGTTGTATCTTTAACTATCCTATAACTTTTATTAATATTTGTATCATTGTCCTGCCTTAGATGCCAAGACTTACATCCTGTAAGTCTCTTAGACTTAACAGCTATTCTGTGTTAAGTGTCTCCAGACTCCAGACTTTGACCTGGCACCCAAACTCATAGGTAACCAAAAACAGTCCCCCCAGCGCTTCTCAGAATTTTGTCCATTAATATTATACAGTGTTTGATTTTAATATATGTTACATATGTGTGGGCGCTGTAGTATCTCAGTCATGTTTATGACTTCATCCTGGTCTAATGCATAAAACATATGGTACTTGTATGGCATCCATATGGGGAGGATTTATGCATTGTTTCTGTGTGTGTTTCTATATTTGATTGGTATGAGAGCAGATACCCCAGCCAAAAAAAATTTGTTGCCATATTTCAGAGTAAAGGCTGTAGCAGGCTCATTTTCAGGTTTTGCATATAACAGATAAAGCTGTTCCTAGTGCCTTGGCATCAAGATAGCACCAAGTGGAAAGGAGAGAATCAACAGGTGCTCATCCTGTGGTTTTGGTATTTTCTGGGTTGCTTTTTTGTTTTTAATACTTCAGTCCTAATGGCTAAGGGGGAGAGGTATGTGTGTTCATCGTCGTCATCGAAATGGGGCATGACAGTGATAGAGATGGATGGGGGCCTTTCTGTTTTGGGGTGCATGTGGCTGCTGAGGTGTCTGTTAATTGTTGTGTTTGGTGGCAGTTTCTTGAGATTTTTCTGTTGGAGGTGGTGAGCGCCAAGCTTCTCCTCTGAGTAAATGCCAGCAAACAGGATCCACAAATTGGCTTTGTCATTGAACAAAAGGGCCTTTTGGTGCCCTTGTGTGTGGGATATTTCTGTCTTCTAAAAAGTTGCTATTACGTCAAATTCCTTTAATTTTTTTGGGGGGGAAACGAGTGCTGCCTTTGCAGCAGAAGGTTGGTATTCATGGAACCATGGAATTGTTGGAGTTGGAAAGGACCTTCTAGAGATCATCTAGTCCAGCTCCTCTGCTAAAGCAGGATTGCACAGAGCACATCACTCAGGACTGCATCCGGGCAGGTCTTGAAAATCTCCAGAGAAGAGGACTCCATGACCTCCCTGGGCATGACTCCATGGGCAGCCTGTTCCATGGCTCTGCCACCCTCACCATAAAGAAGTTTTTCCTCATATTTGAATGGAACTTCCTATGTTCAAGCTTGAGCCCATTGCCCCTTGTCCTATCGCTGGGAATCACTGAAAAGAGTCTGGCTCCATGCTCCTTCAGACCACCTTGTGGATACTTATGACCATTAATAAGGTCTCCCCTCAGCCTTCTCTTCTTGAGGCTAAAGAGCCCCAGCTCTTTCAGCCTTTTCTTATAAAGGAGGTGCTCCAATCCCTTAATCATCTTTGTTGCCTTACACTGGACTCTTTCCTGTCTGTCTTGAACTGGGGAGCCCAGAACTGGATGCAGTATTCCAGTTGTGGCCTCACCAGTGCCGAGTAGAGAGGGACAATGACCTCCCTCGATCTACTGGCCACACTCTTCCCTATGCAGCCCAGGATCCTGTTGGCCCTCTTGGCAACAAGGGCACATTGCTGGCTCATGGATAGTTTACTGTCCACCAGGACCCTCAGATACTTTTCCTCAGTAGTGCTTTTGAGCTGCTCCATCCCTAACCTAGATTGGTATCTGGCATTCTTAATTTTGTGAGAAGTGAGTGGAAGGTGGAAGTCCCTGGGCTCGTGGTTGCTGCGCTGGGTGTCGAGGCTGAGGTCTCCTGTCCTGGCTGGTGGCAAGGACAATCTTGTGCTTCCCAGTGAATGGTGATGCATGTCCAAAAAAAGACCCTGTGCTCTTCTTGGCAAAGCTTCCCCCAGGGCTGTGAAGGAGCAGCCATGGCTCTGAGCCATCACTGTGCTCCAGGGAGGAAATCCCGGTCTTTTGGGGCAGGTGGCAAAGTGCAGGTTGATTTCTGGGGAGAGTGAGGGGTTGTCAAGGTTTTGGACATTTGGGTGGATTAGGACAGCCTTAGGGCTGCTGTAGGGTTGCAATGGCTGTTTTGGGAAGGCTGAAAATAGCACTATGTTAAAGTGCCCGTGGCAGGGTTGCTTGGCATACACATGTAGAGCTAATATTTCTCTGGCATTTCATGCGGGCTCCCTAATGCCCTTCTCTGTTGATAAAGGAGCAGAAATGTCCTGCCACAGGGATGTGATCCAGCCCCACTGGTGGTCCAACAAAGAAATTCTTGTCACTAAACAAAAGGCTTTCATAAGGAATATATAGATGCCCAGAGTCTCAATTTATGCTTCTCTCCATGGGATGAGTCACTGTGCTGGTTTTTAATAGAGCCCCTCTGGATTTATGTGGCTGCTGCTCAGATTAAACTCTGATCCAGCGTGTGAAATTAGATTCAGTAGCTGTTGTGCTCTGCTGCTGCCCTGCTACTTGCAGGCAGGCAGTCACTGGTTAGAGTCTGCTTCTGGCTTTTTCTGTGCAGGTAGCAGTTACAAAATTGGTGGTGGAGCATCCCCCTTTTTGGTTTACGCTGCCTGCCTGCGCCTGTTGCTGCTTGTTATTTTTAAGCAAACATCCAATACCTGCTGCCTTGTTGGCTGTGTTTCATTTAATTGAATTCAGTTTCCTATGTGAGAACACGCTGATAAGTCCAATCAATACCTCCAGTGAAAGTTTAGCAAGGAGAAGGGAAGAAAATTAGCGATATGGCACGTTACAAGCTAATTGTGAAGCAGCTGTGATGATTTGCAATGGGAATTTTTAGTTCCCCACACACCCCCCATGTTGGGACTTGCATCTTTTTTTTTTTTTTTTTAACCCGCAGTCACTGCCAGGTTTTGCTGTGAAATTCAAGAAAGGTGATTTGTAACACCTTTGGAGCAAGAGACGGGGATTCCCTTGGGGAGGGATGTGAGCTGGAAGAGCTGGGGTGCCATGGGTGGGGCGGGCAATGGAGGAGGAGGAGGAGGAGGAGAAGTAGGAGGAAGAGAGGGAGCCGGTTTGGGGGGAGCGGCGCTGAGCTCTCGGATGCATACCCGCTGGTCTCCGCTGTAAGTAAACCTGCATTAAAGCAGATGAATGGAAGTCAAAAGGGGAAAGGAAATTTCTTTCCCTGTGATGCTGTTGCCTTTGATTTTTCTTTAAGTAGCAAAGGCTTATCTGCCAAATAAACCCACTCGGTAAGAAGCAGGGATGGGCAGAAACTCTTGGAATTAAAATTTGTGAGGCTTGCAGTCTGCTTCTCTGGGCTTTGCATATCTTGTGGGGGTTTGTAAACTTTGTTTTGCTTGACAGCCTATCTGCACCTACGAGGGAGGGTTTGCCTCTGGCTAGTGTGTTCTTTACACTAAATGAAGCAACCCTCTCCCCTCCTACCCCATCCTGTAAAAGCTCATCTGGAACAGCTCATTTGTAATAGAGGAACCATTTTTTTTTTACCTTCTCTATTTTTTTACTGCACCTTTTGTTTTTGTTTTCGGTGCCTTGCATGTCTGTCTTCCATCCCCTCACGCTGTCTCTCACTGTTGAATATTCAAACTCTTGATCTGCACATGGGCTAAAAATTATTATTGCTTTGAACTTACAAATGAAGTAAGTGAATTCCCACATCCACCACAGGAAAGGAAAATATTCAGTTTGAAATACAGTTTGGAGCCTATAGGAAAACGCATCTGACGAAGTTTGTGCTAATTCTATAGCATCGGCTCTGTTATCGTCAGGAGTATTGCATGCAAGCTCTGTATTTTAATAGTAACGCAGTATGGCTAATTAGTTTGAAGGCTCTTTGAAGAAGCCGATGTATTGACTAAATAAGCTCTTATTTTTCAAAGCAACTCAAGGCACTCTTAATTTATGGAGCAGATAGTTGTAAAGCAGCCCTCGGTTTGGCGCGCTAGGAGCCCGTGTGAAGCCCGAGCGTGCTTGCCATCAGGCTTCCTCCAACGCTGTCTGCTCGGATTGGTGTCAGTGTGCTCCAGGGAGGTTTCTGGGTCTTTGGCACAGTAGCACGGCATAAATTTCTGCCACTGGGCCGGATGTGTCCGGGAGGAGGGTGTCATGTAATGAATGCTCCCGCGCCACTGAAATCAGGGGCAGTGTTGCCAACCTCCTCGCTGTTTGCAGGCAGGTCCAATCCAATAATGAAGAGCAGCTTTGAGTTTCTAACCAGATGACATAGCTAATCCTGAAGCGTGTATAAAGCGGCCATAGTTATTAGGAGATTTGTGGCTTTGAAAGTTCGGATTCCCTTAGTGCAGTTTGTTAATGGCAAGGATTTGCGCTAAGTGAATAATAGATGAAAGTCATCAAAAGGCTTACAGGGGATTTCTTGTGACGTGGTGCTGGTCTGTCTCATGGCAGTGTTGGAGATTTCTGGACAGATCCTAAGAATAAAATTTAAAAAAAGACCAAAAAAAAAAAAAAAGTTGTGGGGGAGAGAGAAAGGGAAAAAGGAAGACAGTGGTTCTGTACTTTGTGTCTCTCTGGGTAACGGAGTTGGTGGTGTGATGTGTTGGGAACTATGGCCACAGTGCAGAGCAATGTGTGCTTAATTCCCCTGGCTCTGGGTTTCTCCTATGGTGGCAGAGCCCTGGCAGCAAAGACGCTTCATAGCCCCAGGAGCTGGCAGGAGGGGAAGGGGTGGCCATGGCCATCTCCTATTCTGCACTGTGTGAGCAGGGCTGGTGCAGCACCTCCTTGTCACCTGGCGTGGCCCTTCGCTGGGGCAGAGGCTCTGCTGTGCTCCTGGAGTGGTTATAACCTGAAAGGATGGAGGCTTCCAGCTCCCAGGACCATGGCACCAAGTGTTTCTGCAAGCTGGGAGCTACTGGGCAGCAATCATGAGGGGCTCTGTAGTTCCAGGAGGTGGTGTGGGATCCTTTCCCCATCATGGCCCTCCTGCAGGACTATCCCACCTTCGGCAAGAGGGTGTCCTAACATTTGTGCTGAGGACTCCTGTCAATGCAGGCTGTGAGTGACAATGCAAAAAATTACTGTACCCTGGTGAGACCCCACCTGGAGTACTGCATCCAGCTTGGGGGTCCTCAACATAATAAGGGCATGGACCTGTGGGAGTGAGCCCAGAGAAGGGCTGTGAAGATGATCAGAAGGACAGAACACCTCTCCATCTCCAAGGAGAGGAGACCTGGTAGCCCCTTCCAGTACCTAAAAGGGACTACAGGAAAGATGGGGAGGCACTGTTTATCAGGGAGTGTAGCGATAGGATGAGAAGTAACAGTTTTAAACTGGAAGAGGATAGATTTAGATTAGATTTCAGGAAGAAATTTTTTCTTTTGAGGATGGTGAGGCACTGGAGCAGGTTGCCCAGAGAAGTTGTGGATTCCCCATCCATGGAGGTGTTAAGTGCCAGGTTGGTGGGGCTTTGAGCAATCTGGTTTAGTGGGAGGTGTCCCTGCCCACGGTAGGGGAGTTGGAACTAGATGATCTTCAAGGTCCCTTTCCACCTGAACCATTCTATGATTCTGTGCCCTTACCTCCTTCTGTGTCCTGACCAGTCGCTGGGCTGGGCTACCGACAGTCACCTTTTGGGTGGCAGCATCAGACGCTGCTCAAAAGCTCCTTCCTCAGCCCATGAGGAGAGGAAATCAGTTTAAGACCCCTCACTGTTTTCGTGGTGTGTTGGTGGTGTGAGGGGTCCTAGGGATGTCCTTAGGCAGAAACATTGTGGGGTGATATCCCAGCACAGGATGGAAGGTGGAAGCTTGCAGACTCCATTTGTTTTTTAATTAAGAATAACCAATTAGTACATATTTTTTCCCTCTACTGTCATGTCCTGTGTTGTATTGCAAATGCGTTAGAATCTGACACCACCTAATGAAGTTGCAACTTGGGACAAATCTTGATGCTTTTTGGCTGCAGCAGCAGCTTCTGATTTGCTGCTGGGAAATGCTGGTTACGTGAAGAGACGCAGGAGGCAGAGTCCCATCCATTGTTGCCCTGACTGTTGAAGTAATGCTGCTGGGGGCTGTCTTGCCCACAGAAGGCAGTTTCTGGGGTGGCAGCCCCCACCGTAGCCAGCCGGAGGGATGCCATGTATTTGTAGCTGGTGGAGCAGTTAAAGCAGGCTGCAAAATGTGTGTTAAATCCAGAAACTTTGCTGTGTGCAAAGTGTTGGTTGGTAAGCTGAAGTAATCTGCAAGCACTAATCCACTGGCCCTCTGAGGAGGGCACGTCTGGCTTGTTCGTGTTGCAAGACCGAGTGAAAGTTGGGAAATGTTTATGGTTGTTGCCATGCGTGTTCGTTAATTCTTCTCCCTTTTGGCCTCGTCCAGGCTCGCTGTGGTAAAAACAGAAAGTGAGGATGTAATTAGAAGCTGCCTTATAATGCGAGCATCCAAGGACAGAGGCAGACGTGCTACAGATGGGGGCGTGTGTATCTGGCATCGCCCAGCTCCTGCCTTTGCAGATGGGTTAGTGGTGGACTCCCGGCCACGGTGCCTAAATTTAACTTGTGTTTGGAGGCAGTGGTCTCAGTGGGGGTGTCCTCCTGGGGCTGGTTGTCACCTGGCTGGGGGTGATTCCCTCCGCCTGGGTTGGTGCCAGTCTCAGCAAGCGGGTGGCTGCTTGTGTTTTGTTGGTGGATCTGCCTCCGCCTGGGAATCCTGGGCACCCCTGGGCAAAGGGCTCGAATTCAAAGCCAGGGCTCTTGCCTGGGCAAAAATAACCCCAGCCCCGTCGCCGGGGAGCTGGGATGGGAAATGTTTGTGCTCCTGGGGAACTGTAAAACTGAATGAGTATCGGCATGGTTTGCTTGTTTTAGAGAGGGTGAGTCCTTTATTCTGGCCGAGTGTCAGGAATATCAAAGATGCATTTAGGCAGTGGGAGAGGAAGGGTTTGGTGTGACTGACGGAAACTGTTGAGCAAGAGAGACGGTGCTTTGTGCGGGGTTATTATGGTTAGAACCTGTCGCAGCATGCAGAGGAAGCACGGTTCAGCAAGCCCATAGTCAGCGCCGAAAGCACTTCATCCCCGGGATTTACTGTATGCACAGCCCGTCGTCAGGGCCAAGAACAAAGTAGCGATGTTAAATAGCTAAATAAACCTCCTGTCCCCGCAGGCCATGGTCCTCAAAGGACAAAAATGCCCTATTTGAGAGTGGCTGCCGGTGAAGCAAAGCACTAGTGGCCTCACTGGGAGGGGTGGGCTGGCGTGGTCCGGGTCCACAAAGATGGCACTGGGCAAGGGCATCGCGGGGGCCACATGGAGCCCCTCACCACGATGGACGTGCTTGTGGAAAATACACTCTGTTCCCCTTTTCCTCGGGCCTCCTGCAGCCCGAAATCCCTCCTAAAGTGACAAAAAGTAACATACATGTGGAGTGCATTTGTGTGTATGAGTTTAGGCTCTTTTTTCCCCCCATTATTAAGGTTTTTTTGCAGTGTTGTCCAATCACACTTTCAGACTTTTCCCCTTCTCCAGCAGAGGTTTAGAGTTTCTTTTTTTGCTGTTATTAGGGAGCTGAATTTCTCATCCCATGTTCGTGTTCCTGGCTTTGTGAGCTTCATGGCCAAATCACAAGATCTGAGGATGCTACATGAGAGGTGTTCCTGCCCCTTGGTAAGGAGGGAGCAGCTGATGAAGTAGCTACCCCTCCCAGTACTAGGAAGAATCCTGGAAACTACTCAAAACCAAGTGGTCTTTTGAAGGTGAATAGCCCTTGCTGATAAAATTGGCCTCCTCAAATAAATGTGAGAACTGTGAATTTTGTTCTTTCCCTATCTGCCCCCCAGCAATTGCGGGGTTATTTGAAGCCTAGCCTCTCTCTGTTAATAGGGCTCCTCTCAGGAGCTCAAGTAAGCTTGCAAAAGCATTGGAAATAAGTCTCTTCTAACCCAGCATACCGCTTCCTGTTGTAAAATAGACTTGATTAAATTTTGTGGCTCTCCCTTTCATTGCTCGCAGACATCCAAACCCTTCACTTCTCAGTGGAAAGAGGTACTTCAAGAACTACAACTAATGTTGAAACCTAAAGAATGTGGTTTGCCAAAACGTTGCAGATTTTTTTTTTTTAATAATTTATTTAATATATCATTGCTAAACTTTTCTGCTGGAATAAAAGCTCTTTCAGTGAGATGTGTTTTTTAGCCTCTCTTTTGGGCATTTGTGATAATTTCTGCACAGGGGAAAATGGAAATTTTTATCCCATGGGGGTGACTCCCAACCTTGTTGGCCTGACAGAACTGCAGCACATTGGTGTGGCTGCGGGTCAGAGCCAACATGCCCTGTGGCTCACATGGCCTGGCTAGCCATGCCACCATCCAGCCTCGGTGGGCTCACAAACCACCAGCTTTGCACCAGGGAGCCGTCATGGTCACCTGTGGGTTTTTTCTGTGGCACCCTCCCTGGGTGCTGCGTCTGTGCAAAAATCCTGGATTATGATAACAAGTATCTCCCACGCTGAGCTTCTCATTCAATTTTGAGTACAAACCATATCTCTCAGGTTAAATCTGCTCCCGGCTGTCACTGCTGCCTGGTGCAATTGGGAACTGGGGGCAGAATTAGATTTGCAGGGAGAAATAGGGAAGGATGTGAGCTAGATGCTTGTAAATAAGTGGGTTTAGAGAAGTGATCCTAAAATAGCCTGGACTAAAGGTGAAGAGAGAAATAGGATGGTGAGGTGTGAAATGCCGTGATAAGCTTTGGGTGCTCAGGATGAAGTGGGCAAAGCTTTGAGTACTTTGAGTACAAACATTTTGAGTACTACCCTGTAACTTACAGCAATGGCAGCAAAAAATAAATGGGAATTTATTTGTATTCCAGTGTGTGTGCTGGGCATGCTCTGCAAGCAAGACTTGTCTGCTTGGGTCCTTGCCCTTCTTGTGAAGCAGAAAATTGTGCATGGACCTAATTGTTGACAGTCCCGGTCGTTGCAGACATTCCTTTGGGTGAATATATGGTAGGGGTGTGGAGTAATAACCCCATGTCTGTGTTAGGCAGTAGGGTAGCCCAGAGGGGAGGGGATTTGTAGGGTGAAACTGCTCAGACATCACCTCCACATTATGGTTGTTTTGGGGGTTACTTTGGATTAGCTTTGGTGAGGTCCCACGGACCAAACGCTGCTAGGCATTCATCTGGAGCACACCCAAATCAAGACACTTTGGAAAATATTTTTGATAAAAGTGAAGGAAGGGGCAAGTTTCTCTGCTGTTGACAGCAGTAGTGTTTGGGTATGGATGTGGATTTAGGAGGGTGACTGCACTCATTCACCTGTGTTGCAGCTGTATTACCAAGAGGAATGAAGCAACCAAATATGTCTACCTTGCCCTGTCCTCCCAGGGAGAGCATGACCACCTCTGGGCTCCAAGAGGAGGACGAATTGATGTCTTCTTTGGCAAAAGTGTAGAGAAGGCATAAAACTTGACCTCGCTCCAAGCTCTCGAGAAGGGAGCACTCATAGGGAGCTCGTATAGGGAGCGATTGGGAACAATGAGCAATTGCATAGGACACCAAACAAAAACCTTGTGCTTGTGTTGCCTGGAGCTTCAAGAGCCTGAGTGCCTCCAGAAGGGCAAGAAATCATCTCCAGAAGGTGGGAGAAACTGTATCTGAACAGCAGTAACACAGCCTGTGTCATGGGTTAATTGCAGGTACCAATGCTCAGTTGTAACTTGATGTCATTTTTGGCCTGTTGCAGTGAAGGTAGAAGGCTGGTATTTATCTTTCTTTTTTTTTTTTAACTGATACCTAGTCATTTTAAATTGCTTGGTTTTCTCATAACTGGAAGTGATATTTGTGAACAAGGCCATGTATGCGGCGAGCTGTCTGCATGCAGCAGAGCTGGGAACTAACAAATGGGATCACTCAGTGCCGTGATGGTTGGACTGGATGAGACCACTTCTGTCTGTACGCCCTGTCACAAAACAAGGAACAAAGAGAATTTGTCTCCCTCATACCCATTAGTCTGTATCTAGGACCCAAATCCCAGAAGCACTGTGTCTCTTGGGACTTTCATGTTTAGTAAGACCAAGTCCTTTCTAAAGTCCAAAATCTCTGCTGTCTAAATGCAACGTCATTCCTCCGTTCTGACAGCACAGCCAGTAAATCAACAAAGGACTTTATGTTGTCCCTTGGGAGCAGCTGGCCACAGTTGCATGATCTGTTAGGCTTAGGATGTCTGTCAGAGCTTGGGGGATCCCCTCGGCATGGAGAAGCTGTGCAGCTCCTCAAGTCATCCTCTTCAGATGTCTGTTCTGGCCTGGGCAGAGGGAAAGCTTGGTGTGGCTGCTTGTGTCCTTCATCCACGTGCTAGGTGTTTTGGAGATCCCTGCTCTGCTCGTCACTCTCACAAGCTCTTGGACTGACTCCCGAGGCATCCCCATGACCTGCTGGGCAGAAAGGCGTTTTTTGTGCAGTGCCAGCGTAATTGCAGTGATGGAGCCTGTCTTCTTCCCACGCCCACGATGGGGGTGCCATTCAGCTGGGCTTCATTGTCTGCGGCAAGGATGCCTGCCCTTTCAGTTGTAGAATTTAGGTATTAATGCCCTTCAGCCGATGCCAGACGGTGCTTCCCTCCCTGCAACGCCCTTCCCTGGGGCTGCCACGCACACCCCGCTCAGCCCTACCCAGCAGAAGCCACCACCAGCCTTCTCTTCTGTCCCTGCCTCCACGCTGCTGTCAGGAGGGCAGAGCGCTGGGCTGGGTTTAAACTCATCATCTTGAGGTCTGGGTTTTGAAAAGTTTGCCTTGGATGGGTTAATTGAAAACTGGATCGGTTTCCCTCTTTGGGTTCATTCGTGCTATTGTCCAAATGACTGCGCTAGCACCTGAGCAGGATACAGGTGGGAGGAAAGCTGTGGTGGTGGTTGGTGTTGTCTGATCCCACATGTAAGGTGTTTATGAAACTGTAATGCTTAAAGCCAGTGGCTTCACCAACTCAGACCTTGCAGCAACTCCGTGGGATAAGACATGTTGTTGGCCCTGTTTTCTTCATAGAAAGACCTGCCTGGGGCACTGCAATGGATCTGCAGCACAGCAAGGGAAAATGAATTCAGTTCTCCTTAATTCAAAGCCACATCGTTGCACCAATACCAGGTAGGGTGAGATGTCTCACCAGGCTTTAGTCATGGACCTGTGTCGCAAGGCTGAGCTGAATCCCATCTCCCAGGAAAAGCCACAAGCAGACAGTGAGTCCACAAAAACATAGCAACGATCCTTCCTCTGCTCCCTTTCCACCTTTCCTGAGAATTTAGGATTTCATGGTGGGCAGAGGGGTCTTGCCTGGGGTCTCCTTGTCAGCCCTGCCAGAGGGATGTTTGCCCAGGGGCTCTGGCAGACTTCAGCGATGTTCCTGTTGGTCTGAAATTCTTGCTGGTTTGGTTTCTCTGATGAATAGCGAAGACCAGACCTTTCCACATCTGCTTGCTGCTACCATTGCTTCTCTGAGATGTTGGTGTTGTGTGGTACAGACTGACAGCAGCCAGCCTGCAAGCAGCTTGAGCAACAGCACTGTGATGCTCAAAGCTAAGGGGGGTTCTAATCCAGCCGAGGATTAGCACCAAACACGGTTATACTGGTTTATAAAAGGCCACAGAAATATGCCTTGAAATTCGACTTTCAAATTTGTTTTACCTTCAAGATTTCAGTAGGTCTAGTTGCATTCCTTGCTATAAATTTAACAGGCAGAAATATGCCATTGGCAAAAAAACCCCACATGCATTCAGAGTTTTGTTCTCTGGAAGGCCACCACTTCGGCTGTCCTGAGGAAGACCTGGTGTGAGGTAGAGATCCACAGCCCCTGTGAGACTCGGGGAGGTGCTGCTTAACCTTGGCCACAAGCCGAAGGTTTTCTCATCCTCGAGAGGGCAGATAGGAGCCCTCTTGCCTACCCCAGGGCATTCAAATGTGATTAGTCTCTTGGCCCCATGACTGAGTTTTCCTTTGCCCTTTCTGCTTTTCCTCCTCCTGTTTATTGGGGCAGGCAGAGAACATCACGTCCCTTACCCATGCCATTGCTTGCTGAGCCCGGGGCAGGAAAGGGCTTGTAGGTGATGAAGTGCTGGATTGAGCACATTCTGTGCCCACAAGAGTATGTTGAAGCAGCAGCTGGGTTTATCAACGCCCTTGCTTTCTGCTGGGATGAACTGTGGTTGGAGAGCTTGGTCCGGTGGGGAAGCGGAGGAGAGGGCTGGCTGTGGGGTGCCCCTGCAGCCCCAAGGAGGGGAAACCTCCTAAAAGCTCAGCTGTAGCAAGGTTTGCCCCAAGACATTTAGCTTGGTGTTCTCCTTTGCCTGCACACATTAAGATTTGACTACCACCCAAAGACATGGCACTCTGTGAAAAGTACCTATAGCGCTTGCCAAAATCTGTCCTCAGTGGGCTGGGTATTCTTGCATGGTGAGTGTTTCATGAGGAGCCGTGTGTCCTTCCATCAGTCACTATCTGTTAGTCATTAATTTGCCCTGCCTTACCTGAAAAACAAGTTAGCTTATTTGCTGGTGTCATGGAGAGATGGTTTGTTAAGTTTAACTTTTAAATCCGCCTTGGGGCTGGAGGTTTGAGTTCTGCGAGGATCTGCGCTGCCCTTCATCTTTCCAGCCAAAAGAAGATTGAGTTTCAAGACATTTTACCATGCCAGAGTCTTTCAGAGAAAAGCATAAAAATTAGTGGTCTGTCTGTCCCGCTAAGGACATTACAGGTCCCAGGGAAGGGGGGCAGGCTGGGGCTCTGGAAGTGGTTGTCTCTGCTGAGGTTTCTCCTCCGTGCCCCAGTGAGCTGCACGATGGGCTGGCTGGCGAGATGTCAGTGATGCTCTGCCTGTACCATTTCCAAAGCACTTTCTGATCTATCAGGATGAAAGGTTCTGGAGAAATGCTAAATAGTAGTATTAGTGTAAAATAAACATACGTCTTCGATATTTCTGATCCTAAAGTGGATCCAGATGCTTTCTTATGGCTGCTGGGTCTGCTTTGGTTTTTTTACTGTTGCTCAGTGTGGCTGTCTGCATTTGTTCAAGTGAGATGGGATGTGACAGAGAGCTTGTCACAGCATGCTCTTGTCAAATCTGTAAACCTTTATATTTGCACACGCACAAATGTATATACATAAATGAAAAAATGACTGGCTTACTCTAAGACACTGTTTGCGAGTCTAACACTTCGTATGTGTGCCAAGGAACTTGGAATAAACTCAGGGAGTTTATAGTTTTTTATGATCACAGCAATCAGTTCAGCTGTGTAGGAGAGAGATGGGATTTGGCTGCATAACTCAAAGTAGTCTCTGAAGGAAGTGGACGTGTCCATCTCTTCATAGCTCTGATACAAAAAGAGTATTAAATGCCCCTTGGTACCAGCACCAGTTGCGTTTTCCAGCCTGTGGTTGAGCTTTGCAAGGGATAGCTCTCCCGCTCTTGTTTCGAGTGTAAAATAGTTTCCCTCCCTGGTTTTAAAGATTATTAACATTTTCATGGTTTCTCCCCCACAGAGAAGAACAAGTCTGCCCCACAGCTTAAGGGTGGTGTTTTACCAGAGCTGGTGCCAGGGTGAGGTCAAAGTGGCAGGAGCATCCGCGTCCTTCTGAGCACACCACTGGGAACGGTTTCTGGGCCAATGTCTCAGTGGTGTTTCAGACCCTGCTTGGGGAGATGTCATGGCAGTATCTGGGGGGACTCCAGGCTGTGCTGAGGAGACCTAACACTACCTTAAAAAGACAGAAAGTGTGGATGGGTATTTTGCTGGTAAAACCTTTTGTCTTGGTAACTAATACTAATATATGTATGATCAGCTGGTAAAATCTCTTGCATTCTTAAAATCCGTGATAATAGATTTGTAACCTGCTGTCATTTGCTGGCATTAAGACTAACTTCCCAAGGCTCCTTAGCTTGTGTACCAGGTCCAGGGCTTTCAATGAATTATACTCCAACCCCTGCCAACCAGAACGGGGAGTAGGAAGTTTTATAGTCTCAGTTTTCAACAAATTTGGATCAGTCAAAGCTGCATTAGGAATATTTTTACTCCATGCAAGCTGAAGACCATGTTCAAACCAAAGGACAACTCAGGGGTTGCCGGTGATGCCCCACATTGGTGCCGAGAGCTATGTAGGCATGTCAGCTCTGCTCCTGCCCTGCCCAAGACATCATTGGTGTATTGGTTCCTAAAAACACTGGGAGTGCTCAACGGGGAACCACATCTGAAAAAAGGCTTGTCTGTGTTGCGCTCGCTAAACCCCCTGAGAAGTGGGATTTTGGGACCATCTAGCTTTTACACAGTTTTCTGCAGTCCAGAGGGTGTGTAATTATATTTTATTCAATCCACCTCATTATTCCCTTCTGGCACGGGGTGCACGGGAATTGATAGAAAGTAATTAAAAATCTGAAGGTTCTCACTCATTTAATACAACTTTTCCTGTCTTTTGTCCAGTGTTGGGAACTTCCTGTGCTTCCACGGCGTTTTTTTGGTTTCTTACTTACATAGGGGAAGAAATGGCAGAGGAAAAGGAAGCCAGCTAAGTAGGTAACATGTACTTGTCAGAACTTTAAAGTAGCTCAGGCTTGTTGGTTAACAGCAAATAACCACAAATTCTTGGCATATTAGTTTCTTATCTCGTCGTCTGAGTTCGGCGTTACACCAGTGCTGTTTTTCCCACACACAGGGTGCCTGGTCTTTGCTTCAAATCAAACTCTGAGATAACGATGCCACTTACTGCGTCACTGGTACCAGCTGGTTTCACCCTGTCCAGAAATACCTGACATCATCTGGTGTATGCCATAAAATTATAGAATCATTTGGGGCCAGAAGGGACTTCCAAAGGTCATCTAGTCCGACCCCCCCACAGTCAGCAGGGACACCCCCAACTAGACCAGGTTGCCCAGGGCCTTGCTGAGCCTCACCTTGAATGTCTCCAGGGAAGGGGCCTCAACCACCTCCCTGAGCAACCTGTTCCAGTGTTCCACCATCCTCACTGGAAAAAACTTATTCCTAAGATCCAATCTAAATCTGCTTTTCTTCAGTTTAAACCCATTGCCCCTTCTCCTGTCACTGCAGGCCTTTGTAAACAGACTCTCCCCAGCCTTCCTGTAGCCCCCTCAGGTACTGGAAGGCCGCTATTAGGTCTCTCCAGATCCTCCTCTTCTCCAGGCTGAACAACCCCAGCTCCCTCAGCCTGTTCTCGTAGCAGAGGGGCTCCAACCCCCTGAGCATTTTTGTGGCCCCATCACTCGCTGCCATGCAAAGGTAATTGCTCACTGACCCAGAGAAGACATTTCTGGTTGGTTTTGGTTCTTTTTTTGTTTTTATTTTTTTCCCCCGGAAACTTATTGTGTGCTTTGAACTGCCGAGAAGTACTCAAGAAGACATAAACCCATGAGTTACTACAGGCTGCACGCCTGGAACATGCAGGCCACCTCGACATACGGAGTAAATCAGCACGGCTCCGCTGACTTGGGCGCAGCTGCGGCTGTTACTGCTGGCTGTAACCCTGCTCCAGACTGTAGGTAGTTGTCAATGGACAGTGGAGAATAAAAAAACCTTCTTTATTCCCTTTTTGTAGCTTTACACTTCATGAATAAATGCGCTACAATTATTTTTGCCTCCATAAAATGACTTTATTTGGATGTATGCTAAGTTCCCACTTGGTTCCTGAATCAAGTAGTTGATTAATGCACGCGCTTTGTTACTGGCACTCAGAAGTACATCAGTGATTAATTCAGAGATAGAGATCGGTGGTTTAAAAAAAACCCAAAACCCACATATGTGCACCTGCACAAAAAGCAAGTCAGGCAGAACTGACTGCCTGAAAACAGGGTGGGCAGCACCCCCTATAAGCCACAGGACTGTGGGAAGAGGAGCTGCATTTCTGTTTTCCATGTGCCAGGAGAAGTAGTGCTATCAGGCTTATGTATGATGGATCAGAGTGCAATGGTATTGCTGCAAGCAAAAGTCATGAATTTTAATCAACTTTACTGGCTGCCTTGAAATTTGAGTTGAAAGATAAATGTGAAAAACAGGCAGCCCATATTGTTTCTGGAACAAAACTGCCCCTTTTCTGTTGATTAAAAGAATTTTTCTTTTAACATGATAATCAAAAATACTTCCATCTTCATTCTGGAATTTTTTTTAGGGTAGCCCATCAGGTCCTGCCAGCCCCATGTGCCTCCCTGAGCCAAGTGTCACCTTGTGGGCACCCAAATGGTGGCTGACCTTGGCTGCAGAGGCTTTCCAACCAGCAGGGCTCACTGGCTGTCTGCTTTCAGCTGTTTCAAAAGAGATGGGTTTAGGGTTTTATTTAAATATTCTCAATGTTTTAATAAAAAAAAAAATTGCTTGGCTGGTGAAAACTGCTGAGTGAACTGTCCAGGAAGTTGAAATCCAGTTTTATAGTCATTGGAGAAATTTGGCAAAGCCGTCATACTGGTCCTTCCCCTCTGTTGCTCCAGGGCTGCTTTTAAGGTTCTGTGGTTGCCATATTCATCTGGGTATCGGTCTTTCTAATTAAATATAAGTGACTTGAATGCCCACATTGTCTGGCAGGGATTGCATCTAAGCTGTGGAAAGAAGTGGACTGAAACTACCAGCTCACGTCCCTGGACAGAAACCCACACCCATCGTCTTATTTCCAGCCACCAGGCTGGTCCAGGGTACTTCGAGTAGTTGAGAATGTTTTCCTCGCTCCTCTGTACAGACGTTTCCTTCGGGGGTTATCATAGCTGCTTTTCCTGTTTTGCCATTAAGTCAACTCTGTTCAGGAATAACTTTGAAGGGTTGTATTTAAGGCCAAACAACTTTTAAGGAAGGGAAGGGGAAAATAAGCCTGCAAGCATTGGGGAGGGGTAAAAAAAAGGGTGGAAGACTCCCGAGTCGCTCCTCCTCTCTCAACCACAAGTGTTGTGTTATTTTCTCTTAGCATCTTCCATGGTTCACCTCCACACCTAGTTTCTTGTCTCCTCTGATAGCTGTAGGTTCAGCAACTGCTTTTTATCAGTGAATAGTTCATTGCAGCTGCAGCAGAACTTATTTGATGCTCTGGGAAATTCTTGCTGCTTTCACTAGTAAGAAAGGTGATATATTTTGTGGGCCTAAATTAGTGTGAAAGAGCACATACAAACCTGCTAAATACAAATTCCAGCTTGTTTGTACTCTCAGTTGGTTACACCCTTGGCTCGGAACCCAGATATTTCAAGAATTTGGGTTGAGGTATATGCTTTCCCAAAAGAGGCATGAAGTTAGATTCCCCTTTTGCACCAGCGGGTGCAGTTTCTGTAAGGTCACCAAGTATTTGCTTGAAGCAGAAATGTCAACTCCTTCAAGGCATGTCTGGAGATTTTGAGAAGGGGAAGCCATGCTCTGCTCTGCTACGGGAACCTGATGGCTGCTCTTTGTGTGGCTGAGATGACTTGGGTCTTGCTTTGGTTGGAATACGTTTGCTATAAAGGAAACACACCTCATTTTCATGTCCCTTATGGGAGCCGGGATGCCTGGTAGCACCATGCTTTGCTGTACTGAGGCCATTGGCACTTTGCCTGCCTTTATCCCAGTGGCTGATTTATTTTTTTTTTTTCCCTCTGGGGCTTTCAAAGCATGTATGTATGCTGAAGTGGAAGATTAGCTTCACTAAGGAGGATCATTTCAGATGCAAATGCTCTATGGGCTGCTGCACAAATGAAGCCTGCCTGATTTTTAATTTTTTTTTTCTTTTAAATTCTATTTATTTATTTTAATGCCCCACTGGAAACGTTCTCTGCTTTGCTTGCTCCACCTTTCTGTGTTGCTGTGCTGTGGAGGTCGGGGTGGTAGGAACCTGTCTGGTGGCGTTTACCAGTTGTTGTGTTACGCCACAGTGGGATCGGCCTGGGTGGCTGGTGGGGCTGTGACAACACTTGGTGGTATTCCTGATGTGATTTCCCTCTCCACGCTGAAGGAAGGGAGCATTTGATGATGCCTCAGGGTGTCCTGATGCATCCAGGTGCTGGGTCCTCGACTGCCTGAGCAGGTAGATGAAGGTGATGGGATGCAGCGCTGGGGTGATGGGGTGGGATGCAGGGGGAGCAGCCGTTAATCCCTGTGCATCCCTTTTCCTTGCAGTTACCTGGCCGAGCAGTGCTGGAATGGCGGCTTCGTCTACCTGATCATGTTGCGCCGCATCAAGCGCAAAGCCCCTCTTCCTCCCTCCAACGGCAACAACAGCAACAGCTGCGACCCCAAAGCCAAGCCCAGCCCCGAAGCCAGTGACAGAACCTCTCAGAATGGGAAGAGGACCAGGAAGTTTGGGGTCATCACTAGAACGCCGGGGAGCAAGGAGAGCAAAGAGAAGCCGGCCTCAGAGCACGGTAACGGGCACTGCACCCCAATGGAGGTGGAGGTTGCTCAGCCAGAGACCTCCGAAGCAGAAAGCAACGGGGAAGAGCAGCTTCGGGGACCAGAGGGACAGTACCGGTGCCGGCTGTCGGACGGCGGGGTGCCGGATATCGGTGACCAGTCTGCTCAGGTATGTTTGCTTTGGAGTTTTTCTAGAGAAGCAAGCAGCAGGTGTGCAAGCAAGTTAAAGGAACTTCTCAAGCTATTTCCTTGGTTTTCGTGCACCATCCTTGGTGCCCGTGGGATGGACAACACAAGCTGTTGTGGTGCTGGGACACAAGATGGGGTGCAGGATGGTTAGGGAGTTAAATAATAATTGTGAGAAACCTATGTCATGCTCCATCTGTGATGAAGGGGAAGGTCCTTGTATCTCTCACCTGTCAGAGTTGGCTTTAGGATTTATTCTGTTGAGACAACTGGTGACCTTACGACTCCAGGGCAGGAGGGTCAGTGGAAAACTGTCAGTTTGTCCTTTGGGGCTTCATATTGAGCTCCCTCTGAGCTTGACGCATTAGACCGCAGTGCATTTATTTGTGTTACAAAACTTGTTTGGCCAGTGTTTGGGGACCACATGGAAGTTATTGTGAATTTTGCTCTGAGTTGATGAGATGGACGATTTGTTAATGTTTGGGATGACAGTGAGATAGGGGCTTTCATTTCTTCTCTCTTCATCCTGATGGAGATCTTGGTGTTTTGTTGCCTGACTAGAATTGCAGCGTTGCTGGATGGAGAAAAAGAACGCGAGCCTTGGTCAGGTTTCAGTGTGCATCCATCACCAGATGAGCTGTCTGCCAATCTTTCCAGAGACACTGATAGTATAAACAGATGAACACTGCTGTGTTAGGCTTGGGGCTTGCTGCAGCAGCTGGTTTTGGTTTTAAGACTTCAAAGCTGGTGACAGAGTGGTGTGAGTGGACATCTCATCACTAAATTCTGTTGGGGAAGGCATGGGTTTAAATGTGGCCTCTGAATTCATGATCCCCAATACTACGGGAGGGTGGTGGTGATGGTGGTTGTTAACTCAGACTAATTTAACTTAAAATACATTGGAGGGGATAAAAACAATTTAAAAAAATGCTGGTCTTAAAGGAGCATAATTGCGAAAACCTGCTCTTCCCATCAGTGAGACGTTGGATTTCATGGTGTAGACAGAAGGGGAGGATATTTGCGTACAAGCCTTGTAATTGCCATCATTCTGAAAGAAAACATTAAAAGTTTGCAAATAAATAAATAAATCCTGCAGTATTTTGAAAGCTCTGGTCAAAATAAAATCTTCTTGAATCTGTTCTGAAGAAGTTTAATTGAACATGTTGTAAATGAAGATGATCAGAGTTTGTTTTGAGGAAGTGGAAAGCCAAAGTATGTATATATACATATACATATATATATAGAGATAAAAATAAACTCTTGATCCAGAGCCATCTTGTGCTAGTGTTACCTTGAAGTTTTGAGTCATTTCAGTCCAAGAAGTAAATTGTTAAATTCAGAACATGTAAGTATCAATGTGAGCCATAAATACATTTTTAATGCAAAGCATATATAAGGTGGCTTTGTAGTACATAGAAGCATAGTTGAGTCACTGGAAATTTAAGAGCTATAATCTGTTCAGTTGTGGTGTATCTGTCAAGAAGCCTGTTGGGAGGCACAGTCATTTAGTAAAATTGGTTCTCTCTCTCTCTTAATTTTTTTTTCCCCGTTAATATTTTGCTTAGAGATATGACCTCTGTATGTGTCACTATTAATTACATTTTCCTGACATCTGAATGAGGAGAAATGTGAATAGCTGGAGCCTGAATAGCATGCCTTGCTTATCCTTTGCTTTTTAAAGATAAAGGGACATTATAGAAGCCCATCACTTCAGCATCCATAGGGTGGCTGCTATCAGAGCAATGAGCTGCTTATTTCCGTTTCTTAATAAGTATTGAATACTGACCACGAATAAATTTTTTTAAATTATTTGAATCCTTAAAAAGAAAAAAAAAAAAAGTCAAGGAGTAAACACACTTGGGAGCCTCAAATCTGACTTTCAGCTCTGTTTTGATAGCATGACCTGGCACTCAGGCATGTGAGATCCATCCGTGTCAGGAGCCTTTTGAAAACGGCATCCAGGACGTCGTGTCAGAAGTTGCAGCCTCCTTCCAGGCTTCAAAGTGTGAGCCAAACCTCTCGTAGCCGCGGGATGAGTTATCTCTTCCCAAGCAGGGATGGGGTGCATTGGCAGGGCACCTTCTCCACAGGGAAAGCGGCTCCATCCCTGCTGCCCTCCATCCCTCACTGTCTCCTCCACACATTGACTAATTGCATATCCAGGGCTGTCAGCCCCACACCATCGGGGAGCACTATATTCACTTTATATATGTGAAGGAGGATGAGGGGCAGCCCACAGCAGGCTGGAGGTCGGCTGTGGGTGGGAGGAAAGGCTTTAAGAAGCCTTTTGGCAAGCTTGATGGTCTTCCCCACCACCCTGATCCTCCCCACCGCTCCTTCCCCCTCCTCAGCCCGAGGATGCAGGTTGGAGGAATTACTGAACTCGGAATATGTATTCCAGGAAACATCTCTTTTTTTCCTCCTGTAAAAAGTTAGTTTGAAGTTGTCATAATGGAAACCGTGGAGAAGAGGTTGGGGCAGAACCTGCGTGCCTTCAGCCGCTGCTGGGCTGAGCCCAGCAGCCAGTTTATGGCCAATGCCTTGGGGATGTTGTGCTGGCAGCACTTTTGAGGCATCCACGTGTCTTTGGTGTCGTTTGCTGCCAGGGTACCTCCTCTCCCACAGGCATGGGGTTGTCCTCCCATTTTCGTGCCTCTAATAACAGCAATGCTGAATGGTGAAACAAGAGGCCAGACAGGTACTGTTTGTCAAGAGAACCTTGACAAACAGTCAGGAGATTCCTGTGTTACTGGTTGGTGTGCATGTGTCAGTCCCTGCCTTCAGGCTTGCTTTCATCTCCCAGATCTTGGTCTATCTCTCCTCTGTGCTTGGTATCACTATTGCTGTGTATAGAGGTATCTGCCAGGCTGTTTGCTGGTAGGTAGCCCTCAGTAAATATTGTACCTGACAATTAGCAGGCAGTGTTTAGTGTTTACAGGTGGTTAAGCTGTGCTGCAATAATTTTAGGATGAGCCTAAATGCCCTTTAGAATGTGGGGATTCAAAGCAGCGAGGCTGTGCCTGCCTGGCAGCGAGATCTTGCAGGTCTGGGAAGCAGACCTGACCTTGGAGAAGGAGCCAGGCTGGCTGAAGTGGGAGTCGTGGGCAGTGATTTAAGACCAGGCAATCTCTGAGCCGGAGTAATGATCCGTCACTTCCTGGGAAGATTGGGGAGCTTAAATGCAGAAATCAAAGTTTACTTTTTTTTATTCAGTGGCCTGAGACAGAGGGGTGTTTTGTAGGGTGGTAATTACAAAGGCACAGGAGAAAGAGGAGTATGGAAAGGGGCTGCTGGGGTCAGCTGAAAAATTATAAAGAGAAGGAAACTGTGAGCTTTCCTCACAATATACTGATTTTGTGGTTTCATTTTGTTTACTGGTAGGATAGAATTGCTTGGTTTTGTTCTCAGTTTCTCTATCATAGTGTTTTTGGAGGAGCTTCCTTAGCTGCTCAGCCCCTCAGGTGTGCCTGGAGGTGGCCAGGTACAGCTGTCACGGGCAGGGATCAGGACTGGGACTGAGGATGGCAAGGGCTGGGGTTATGAGTGTGGGGTGTGGGAGTGTTGTTTTCAGTGGAGACTTAACCTTGATCCAGGCCTGGCTGATACGACGAGAGGCTTTCATTGATGAAGCCAGAAGAAGATAGGGCTGGCAACGAACTGCATCAGAGCAGACTGTCCCACTTTTGCTTCCTCTGTCCTCCACAGGATGCTCTGAAAAGCCTTTAAAATGAAAATGAGGCACTTCCTTGAATCCTCTTGCTTCAGCATAAGCATCCAGATTAGTAAGAGATTGCAATCCAGATCCAAATTTAGCCGTCGCTGGCAGACACTATAAAGAAGGTTGGGCAGGGTAAAGGTGCTGTAAGGGTGAAGGGAGGCAGGTGGAGAGGGGCTGAGGGGCAGCATGTGGGCATTGCCCCATGGGGAGAACTAGATGGTGTGGGAGGAGTGCAGGGTGTGCACCAGGTTCCCACTGCTGGTGGTGGCCCCACAACTTGGGGCCATGGTGGGATACCTTTTCAGGTTGGAAACAAGTCAGTGTCTGGTGGCCCCCTAAGGTGTGTCTGGTGTTTTTCTGAAGTCATTGTACCATCATCTTGTTCGTGCCCGTTACTGCTCTCTTATTAAGATGGCTTGTCTCAGGAAAGGCTGAATGCTTTCGGATTGCATTTCACTTTGTAGTTAGGAAGGGCTGACAACCTTTCTATAGCAATATTTGCCTATTAGCATTGGTAAATGCCAACTTTACCTTGCCTTTTGGTTAATGGAAAATGTTACTTATCTTGCCAAGCAGAAAAGGAAGGCTAATGGCGTGTTACAAGAATCAAAAAGCTTGAAATAATGTACTAGCTTTAAGGATTTTACTATTTATTTTTTTTTAAATGTGATGGCGAAAAAGATTCTCATCCAGTTGCTGTACCAAAATGAAAACCTTGCTGTGAGCAAGGTAAAGACAAGGGTAAACGCTCACATCTCCACTGAAGCTACTGAAGCTAAGTTACATCATGTTTTTTGGCAATCTCCTAAGCAGCAATTATTGTTTCATCAAGGCTTTTATGGGACTCTCATATGATGCATGTTTTAGACATAAGTAACTCTGGTTTTAGTTTTTAATGTAGATACCTTTAGTCATATGAAGGCCTTTCTCAGAATCTGTTTCTGTTCTCAACGTCTTTTTATCTGTTGTGTTTGCTTCCAACTTTCATTAACGTGAATCCTGGGGCTATCTGCTGTCTTGAAGTTTTAATGTGCACTGTGCTAAGCATGTCTTCCCTCTCTCTTGCCTGTTTTGGGTTGTAAACTCTCTTAGGGACAAGGGCTGTCTTTTAATTGTAGCTGTACTGCACTAACAAAGCTTGGCCTTGCTTTTGCTTGGGGTTTTAGGAAATGCTTTGATGTAACTAGTACTGAAATTAAAGTTAATTTATTTTTGCTGCCAGTTATGTTCCACCTTGCCATAAAACAACCATCATCACAACTTTCTGGGGTTAACTCTCACTCACTGCCAAATTTTTTTCAACTGATGTAAGATTTTTGCCTTTCTTTGCTGTGATTTAAGCACTAGCTACAGCTGTGGTAGCTGTGGATAGCAATCTGTCCTCTTAGTCTGTTTTTGGATTGCATTTTCCTGGGGTGCAGTGGAGCATTGGGCATAGGGATAGTCTGGTAATGTGTAAGTTGTAATGAGTTAGTTCTAATGTGTCATCTTGACACGGCAGCCTCACACTTGGAAATGAGCTGCCACCAAAGGCAGCACGGATACTCATGAGGTTGTGTTACATACAGGAGGTCTCAGCCATGCCCAGCTATCACAAGTCTTAGGTGAGAGCACCAGTATGAAAGCATTTCCCACCTACCCAGAAGGTAGGTTGGTTTTTGTTTGTTTGTTTGTTTGTTTTTATTTATTTTGCATATGGTATTAAAGATACAGCAAGACCACAAATGGAATGCAAAGGATTGGCTTTAGCTGAAATGTAAGTTCACACCATTTTATGTTTTAATCATTAAGTGCGAATGTTTGAAACTAAGCGGACATGCCTAAAAATAGAGTATGCTGTTTACTTAGGTGCTATGATGTTCCAGGTGTTGGTTGGGATTATAAAGCTACATACACTTAATTTTTGAGGCAGGGCGCTGAAACCACTGAGCAGACCCAAAGGATTCCTGACACTGACAGATGTAGTATCAGTCCCCACAAGAGACCCTTCTTCAGCTGTCACAGGAGCATGGTGACTTACTCTAGGATGGGCTTTCATCTACTGCAGACAGCGAGGGTGTCTTCTGAGAAGCTCCAAACTGACCAGCAAACTGTTCCCAACTGTAGCCCAACAAAAGAATGAGACTGGGCAAGATACCTCAGGGAGAGCAAACAGCTTCTAACCTTTAAAAGTCTGAACTCCCTGGGGCCAATTGTTGGGCCTAACCCCCCCCCCCCCCCCAGGGTCAGGAATAGCTAAGAAATCCTTTGGCTGATCTTGCAATAAAGCTTCATGTGATGGCAAGAGGGAAGCAACCTGGGGAGGTGCAATCCAGATGGTGATGGCTCAGGATGACAAATGACTCCAGCAGACTTTTGTAAGGGGTGATGATGTAGTTCAGGTGCTTACAATGGCTGATAAAATGTTTAAAGACCTTGCCAAGGAAATGATGTCAACAAGCAGTCTGTCTCGGGACATGGATCCCGAGGGGACAGTCTGCTTTAGGTCGCAGAATGTTCATCCACTCTGCTGTGATGCCTGTTTTCTGTATTTTAATTATGTGTTTGTGTTTGGGGAAGAATGTGTTTTTGCTTTTGACCATTCTCCAGTCCTTATTCCCTAGGATGCTTCTTTTTCCGTGGGGACAGTACTCGCATTTCAGTGAAGGGATGCCAGGTGTCTGGCGGCTGTTTGTCCAAACAAGGGGACTTGTTAAATCAGCAGTTGACTCTTGAATTCAATCTCAGTTGTGTCTGTGCTGCTGGTTCCTGCTTACTATGAGGACACAGAAAGTTCGCATGGTCAGCGCTGTGTAATTCACGTTAAGGGCTATTTGGGTTTGGAGGGCTTTTTTCCCCTCTTTCAAGTGGAAGCCAAAGGCTTCAGTGGCTTGGTGCTAAGAAACTTTCATAGGCAGTAGGGTTGGACAAAGCACTCCTCTCTTGGAATAACTTGTTGATAAAGGCATTAATTTTTTTTTTCTCCTTCTTTTGATTTGTCTTGGAGTTGTTTATCTTGCTTGTACAACAATGAAAACAAAACCCAAGGTAACAGATGAAAGCAGGAGTCCTGCTGTCAGATCAGCCATAAAAATAACCTGGTTAAGATGAGATGAAAAATATACTCATTATCCACTAATGAAATAATTGCTTTGTTAAGAATCTGCAAAAATCAGATTTTGGCATGGTTTTCTGCTACTGAGTCATTCACACTAAAATCTGTGATGTGAAGGGTGATGGCTTTTGACTGTATCTTGAGATTGATGGGTTTGAGCTGCTTGCCTGGTTAAGATCATGCAAGTTAATTCTAACCCCAACCACCGACCCGTCTGGTGGGGAACAGGGATAGAGGGAGGAGGCATGATTTGGCCTAAGGTGGGGCAGGCAGCCGGGAGCAGTGCTTTTAACTTATCCCACATCAGTGAAGGATGCTGGGGAGCGGCGTGATGCTGTGGCCAGCCCAGGAGACTCCCTGTCCCCGCAGAGGAGGATGCTCCACTGGTCGTGTGCTTTTGTGCTGGTCTGAGTGTGGTGTGTTGCTGTTTGGCTGGTTTTGTGCTGCTTTTCAGATGCATTTGATCAGCCCATTGCCTGCCAGCTCCTGTCTAGCCTATTGTGGTAATTTTTTTTGTTTTTTAATGCGTTAAACTTAAAGCTTTCTCTTAAGTGTCATTTTTCCAAAGCAGCTTGGTGGCCGATAAGGAAGAGCTCACTGTTTGCTTCTGCTGCTCCTATGGGGAAGCCTGTGAAGTTTTTAACTGGGAACCAGTCCCTGTTGGCAGGTAGTAAAAATCCACATTGAGATGCAGAGGGATGAAGACATCCTGCCGGCTGTGTTGGGGCCAGTGGCACCCTGTGTGTGTCTACAGGCCTTGCGTGGTTATTAGCATTCTCATCAGGGCTTATCTCTGTTTTTATTTAAAAATTGTTATATATTTACACGGGGTTTGGCTGAATTGCTGCTGTGACAGAAAGTGCTTCTTTTCTAGACAACTATTTTACATTTTCCATTTTACTGTGTGGCTTTTTAACTACTTACTGCATTTCTGTTTTCCATTTGTTTACACTTTGCTCCTGCCAAGCTTTTCTTTAATACAGAGATTTCAAAGCAATTTTTCCTTTGCATATAGAGATTTGCAGCTTCTTGAGCACGGCACAGCCAAAATCAGTCAAACCCTTTTAAACTCCCCTGCAATTAGCTGGTGAAAGACAAGGAGGGAAGAACGGCTCCAGTGTCTTCTATTTATTTGTTTATTTATTTATTTATTTATTTATTTTCCTTCCTTGGCACTGGGAGGAAAAAAATTGTTCCTTTTTGTTTTATTAATGATGTGCTTATGAAATGGAGCGTTTGATGGTGTGCACTTGGAGCAGGCAGAAGGCGAGCTTCCCCACGTCGCGCTGGCAGCGTGCTTCTTCTTCCTCCTCTGATCCACAGCGTGCCAGTCTGTTCCAGATGTGGGCTTCCTCCGACCAGAGGCTGCCTGAGGTACAATGGCTTCACGGTGGAGGAGGATGGCCTGCTGGGGACCCACTGGAATTCTCTGTTCTCGCTTGCGGTCTGTTGTTACATAAGATGACCCATTTTTTTATAATTTTTTTTTTTTTTTTGCTTGCAATTAATCCAAGCAGAATATTCATACTGTCTTTAAAAAAAAAAAATAAATTATTTGTAGCTTAGGCACTTTGAAGTTGATCAGCTGCAAGTGTGGAAAAATCGTCGTCCAAAGATTCTGCCTGCTTGAGAGAGCCAAGTTTGGAGGAAAGTTGAGTCACCTAAGAATGATGTAACTGCAGAGAACAAAAATTAGCCATTAGCCCAGCTGCAGCCTGACTTGACCATTTATGTTTCTTCTTGCTATAGAAGTGTTCACAGAAGTGAGGGAAGCCAAAAAACATAGGTCTGGAAGGGACTCCAAGAGATGACCCAGTCTCATCTCCTCCTTTGGAGGACAAATGGTGGTCCATTGTATCCATGAAATCTTACCATCAAGGGGGAAACCACAGCTCCTTTCCATAAGCAGGTCTGCTGCTGCTCTGCATCTACAGGCAAAGTCCATGGGGTGGAACTGAGCAGAGTTTGTTTGCTCCCAGGAGATGGGGAGCAAATCTCTAAATGGAAGTTCTGACTTCTTATTCCTTTGGCACTCTCCAAGCAAGCATGGATGTCTTTCTGAGGGTCCGTATTGGCCCACTTTCAGGTGAATTGCATGCCATTTTCTGGATTGTCATATCCACAAAGTCAGCTGACAATATTTAGTGAGCCCTTGGCACTTAGGTTATCAAGTGCTGAGCTTCATTACTGTGACCTGCCTTCACTTAAAGGGTACAGGTTGGCGTCCTTATTCTTGAGAGTGGCCTGAGCAGTTTATCACCTAGACCCTGACTGTGACAGGAGCTGGTAGCACTTCCCTCTCTGTCCTTGCTGAGGATGCCTGGTGTTTGAGATACTTGCCTGGACCAGCATCAGCACATCTCCAAGCTTTAGGCATGAAATGCTTTTGCAGGAAGAGCTCTGGGTGCGTGTGTGCAGATTTACTGTGTCCCTTGTGAACGAAGCTGGGGGGGGGTGAGGGGGGGGACTATTCTTGAGTTATTTATAAACAGAGCTATGAGAATTTATTCTCAGAGGATGGAACGGTTCAGGTGTTAATAGGAATATGAAACTGTCAGTGGCCTGAAGTGTGCAGCTGACCAGAGGAGACTGCTCAGCAGTCAAACACCTCACCCTCCTCTGCACGGGGATTATACAGGCTCCAAGGACAGTGACATCAGACCTGTGAACTGCAAAATCTAGCTACACTTGGAGTTTCCCTTGGGTATTGTAAGTCTCTGGAGGAGAGTGAACACATCAGAATCCTAGCTTTTATTTAAAGACTAGGTGAGCTTGTAGGTTTTTTTTGTTTATGAAAGAAAGCTTAAAAATGTGATCCCTTAATTTTGATTTCTTTAAAAAGATGTGTATCATTATATATTTTTTTTCCTTTTCTTTTTCTTTCTTAAAGTGTTTAGAACTTGTGTTGCTGGACATCAGAATCTCCAATAACTCAAGAAGACTGGTTTTAAGTAAAATATAAATGCATTTACAAATCCTTGGGATTGGCACAGAGCTTTACTATTAAGACTTTCCTGTGATGGAGTCACATAAGATGCACATTCAAAAGAGCAGAATTTCCTAGCTGGCTGTCAAATACCCCATACTGCTCTGTGCAAAGGAGAGGGCAACTTCATGGGGAGGGGAAGGAGGTTCTGCTGAATACCCTGTTTCTTCAAGAGGTTTCAAGCAAAGCCTGGAAATCTGCTTTTTAATACTTAGCTTTTAAAATAGTGGAGCAACGTACCTTGGAGGTATGTGTGTATTGGTGGGGGACGATTGTTTTGTAGCATGTGGTTAAATGTAGAGCTATGAATGTTTTATGAAGAAGAGAGAAAGAACAGTGAGAGGATCTGATTTCCAGTCGACGCTGAACTGTTTATTCCCAATGAAATGCACGCAGCTGACCAGCCTTTTCTTACACAGGAGATGGTGACTGTGTCATTTGAAAATGAGTGAAAGAAATAGGCATTTGGGTATGTGCCAAATGGTTTCATTGTCTGTATCGTGGGTGTATTCTGCCCCGCGAACAGTGTTTGGACTGAGCGATAACTCACTTTGCAAGGGCTTCTCATTTCAGTGAGAGTTCAACGGGAATAAGATGGTGTTTCTGTTAAATAAATGGAGTTCTGCCATTTACTGCTATTAAGTGTTTTCCTATGTAAAAGAATATTTGAGATTGGGTCAGTTAAGAGCAAATTTGGGTTGCCTTTTTTTGAATTATTATTTTTTAATAAGCTGTGCGGTAGTGCGGATGATGAGGAATGGAGGCTAGGCTGTGCATAACTCACGTTCCAAAACACTTTTGCAAATCATTAAATGCAACTTTATGTCTGCATTGTTAAGCTTTATTGGAGAATCTTCTTCTGAACTGGATTTAACAACGGGACACTCAGAGTGGCTTCTTGTGTGGAGAATAAATGGACATCCTTTCAGCCTGGGCTTGGTTGGGGGAGGCAGAGAGAGACTGTATTTCTCTGTTATACCATTTTCATTATGGATGCAAGGTACTTCATAGCAATAAAACCTCTCTGGAGCATTTTAATGCTGTAGCTCAGTTCTGTTTTTTAAGTAGATAAATATAGTTGACTCTTGCCCCTGCATTTAACACGGCATCTCATGTATCACTCCAATTAATCTCAGAGTATTCTCTGTCCTGACACGTCCTGTTATGCATCAGGAGTTTAGGCTTTTATCAATGCATTGAAGATCCCAGTTAAACCTGTTGGGATATTGCCCATGTGCATGACTTTCAAGTTAACAAATTACCCACAGGTGTATATATTTTCAGCCTCAAACTTTTGGGTTACCTCTTAAGACACCTGGTTTGTTTTTCCTGTTTCTCCTACTTGTGGTCTAGGGGCTGTATAACATTATTATTATTTTCACTTTGTTCTTAAGATATTGGTGTAGATACTGACCTCTTCTTTGTTCCTCTATCTGAAAAACTTGTCTCACATTGCATTTGGAAGTTTCCACATACGGCCCCAGTGAACATGTAAAAGAAGCACATTTTCTTCACTTAATAAAGGTTCTGATAAACAACATTGGCCTGAAATCTGCAGGATGCTGCCACAATCCTTGGGTTTGCTGATATATTTAGCAGTTTCCCTTCTCAGAAACAAGCAGTGATTCGTACATGCTTTTCACAGTTTGGCATGAAATTTTAATCATCTTTGCTACTTGGGCGTTTGTGTCCTGTGAGAACGCTACTTGTGTGCAGAACAGACCCTAGCAGAAATAGCTGACCCGGTGCCTGGTGACTGCAACACATGGCCTAAAAATTGCCTCCAAATTGTGCATTTTGCTGTCTTGCAAGCTTGAAAACTTCCTGGGGCTCCTCAAAATTCTGTTATCCTGGATCTTCCCCTCTTGGAGAGCATTCTGGAAATTGCCTTATGTGTGTGGCTGGCTTGCTTGCTTGCTTGCTTGTTTTCCTCTTTCCCTTTTTTTGCTCCGCTGATTTCTGCCATGCCTGTGTTTCCTTGTGCCCAGTCCTGCTGGTAGGGCTCAAGGGGACTAGTTTTTGTTTTGCCCTTTGTATTGCTCCAGATTTTGTAAAGCACTTTTTGGATAGATATTTATAATCATTAAAAGAAAAAAATCAACAAAAAAAGGTGTCCTAAGTATCGCTTATTACTTGCTTACACTGAAAAGTTACTCTCTGCAGTGGGTAAATTTATTATTTACAGTCTGTACAACAGCTGTCCAATAAGAAATATTTGACTGACAGCTAATCACTTGAAGCTGGTATTTTCCTTCCTCATGTCTCAAACCCTTGCAAACCCCTCCGGAGAGGGAAATGCTGCTGTCTGATGCCAGTCTGGTCCCTGCTGCAACAGCAACTGCGCTACTTGGTGTTCAGGGTTCCCCCTTGAACAACGATTTGCTCCTCTGCAGCCCTGCACAGCTCCTCCTTGAGTTTTGGCGAAGGGGTTTGAGGCCACTGGTTGCTTCAGGAAGGATCGGGGGGTTATCCCCATCACTTCTGCGTGGCTCAGAGAAGCTGCAAACAGCCCTGCAAGGAAACCTCTACATGCTGACCCTGCTCTGTGCTGCCTTCTCCTTTCTGCCTCCTTCGCTTGGACCACAACTAACACGGCAAAGCTCAGCAAAAACACCTGTATAGCTTCAGCTGTACATATGTATGGTGATGGGAAACGGTGCTACATAGCTCTCTCCTGTACCCTCCCAGCCCTCTCTCAACTGTCCAAATCCAAATTCAAGGACTCTCTGCACCTTTTCTCTCAGCGAGAAGGTTGCCGCATATGGAAGATGCACATCCTGAAGGGGACAGATGGGCTGGGAATCCAGATAACAGGAGGCAGAGGGTCGAAGCGATCCCCTCACAGCATCATCGTCACCCACGTGGAGGAAGGCGGCTCTGCACACAGGTGAGGCGACGGCGGTGCCTTTGTGGGTGTGGGTGTGAGGAGCATCCGTGGCCATCACTGTTAGCCAGGCTCATGAGACAGGTGTGGGGGTTTTGCCCTCCCATCACGTGAGGGTGAGAGTATGTCATTTTTGTCTGAAAAACTCACTTTTTGTAATTGGTCATGGAAGCTTCTTCCGACATGTTTGGTCCAAACTATGGACAGATCAAATGCTTGCTCTTGGAGCCTGAAGGCTTGTGGGCTCTATTAGGAAGATGGGCCTTTCCCTTGGATTGGCAGTGCATGCATATGGGTCATGCAACCCTGGGTGTTCACTGACAGACCAGGTCCTACTTCCTGATGGTGGGCAGATGGGGCTCACTGCTGCACCCTGACCATCTCTGGTGGGGCACAGAGAAGGTTTGAGGGCTCTCAGCCCTGCAAAGAGGATGAAGTGTCTCTGGTTATAACAATGATTTCCTGGGAACACCCTTCTGAGCCGCTTTTTGGCAAATAACACTACACTGGTGGGTGCCACCTTAGCATCAGCCAGGTCACATGTTGTCCATGCCTCCATGTCCTACCACGTGCCACCGGGGCCTGGCACTGGGCAAGGACCACCCTGCAGCACCACGTTCCCGCTCTGTTTTCGCAGGGATGGCAGGCTGACAGCGGGTGACGAGCTCCTCATGATCAACGGACAGTCGCTGGTTGGGCTCTCCCACCAGGACGCTGTGGCCCTCCTTCGCTCGGCCGCTGGCCTGGTGCAGCTGGTGGTTGCTAGCAAGGTATGGTCCTCTCTTTGGCGGTCTCCTGAACATACACCCATAGGAGTTTGTGCAAGTGCTGCGTGGAGAGGGTGTATTTTTGATAGAGAATCACAGGTGCACATTTGCTCCCCTAAATTTAACACACAGCTATGGGAAATATATCAGTAGCTGCCATAAATCTGTGGCAAATCAGTAGGCTATAGACCAACTTAACGATTTGCTTGTATTGTCACTGTTGTTCAGTGTGCAAATGAGTGTGCTGTATTTATCTGAGCAGACGTTACTTAAGTTTTGTCCAAAACCATTTTCTTAAAATATATACTAAATAAAGCAGGCTGTTCTCAGCCTCTTCTGCTTCCTGCCCGCCTAACCTCCGCAGCTCTCATCTCTCCTATCTGTGTGCCTGAGGTCTCTTGATGATGATCTCTTGGCTTGAGTTCCTTATTTTGTCCTTGTTAATAGCGTGGAGTGAAGCTCTTGCAGATAAAGGAGCATGAAATTTCAGGGAAATGAGAGTGGAACTCATTTATCAGTCGGGTGCCTCATTCTGCTTTCATTGCAGGAGATTGAGGGGATATTACACAACATTTTTTCCTTTGTTTAAGAAAATCCTGCCCACCCCTGTTTCCTCTCCTCCCTGGACCATGGCCTGCTGCTCCCCAGCTTGGGTTGTTGCAGGCACTTGGTGGGTGGCCGACCAACTGGCTCCCGAAAGCACCTGGGGTCTCAAAGAAGGACCTGCCTGCAGGTGGGGGCCATCACGGTCTTTGGGATGGTGGCAGGGACATCTTGGGCCAAAGGGACTGCTTGTAAACCTACATTTCCAAGCAGAGCATGCTGTGTCAGCAGGCCACTGCATCAGTATTTTTAAAATTTTTCTTAGCTTCATCTTCAGGCTGACTCGCCCAACCTGGTGCAGGTTTCTGGGAATTTAATGTCTGGATGCTCTTGTGGCTTCCCAGGATGCTTTATGCTTGTGTTTTTTATGGAGGGGCTCTCTCCCACCATATTAAAAGGGAAGAGCCTTTAGCTTCTGTAATGTCTCAGTTACACAGTGAAGTTCATTGAAGACCTTCTGTAGGTTCACAGCCTGCTATTAAACCCACTGGTGTTTATTCTGGAAACAACACGCTTTCACCTGAAGTAGGTACATTTTGCATTTCCTTTAGACAATTGGGACTTTTGCCAAAATGCAAAGCAGTAGACTGCATAAGTTTCTCCCTGAAATTACTTGTTCACGTGGTGACCACATCAAAATAGTCATGGCGAATATGCTTGCAGCCTAAAACTTCATGTTCCTGATCAGGCTGTGGACCTGTTTAGGCCACACTTTGTGTGCTTGGACAATGTTCCTGTCCCTGGGAGGAGGACTTGGAAAGGCAAGTGGTGAGGAATCTGTCCCGTGCCATTCCAGGCAGTCTCAGAGAAGGTGTAAATAGGTGAAGTGTTCCCCACAGCTCCCTCTGGGTGTTCTTTGTTGGTATGGGTGAGCAGCCTTGCACTTTGGCCTGGCGAGCCCTCTTGAACACGGGATTTGCTCTGAAATCAGTAAAGTCAGAGTCTTGTCTGGCCTCTGCTTTCGTCTGATGCCCGTGTTTGCTGGCTGGAAGAGGTGCCAAAGGCTGATCCTGGAGCAATGGGACTGAGATGGTAGAGGATCGGTGGGCCTGTATTCGTTTTGTTCTGCTAGATAGGGTGTATTATTCTTACAGGTCTGACTAGATAAGTGTGTGGAGGGAACATCCACATGGGAGCACAGAGTGGGATTTGGAATGCAATGAAATGAGTAATGAGGTCCGTAAGCTCTGAATCTGCTTGCAGTGACATTTAATAAACTCAAAGTGGGGAGAAGCAGGCTGCTGGGGAAGTGTTTATTTTAAATTCTCCTTTATGAAATCAAAATTATTTAGACATGTATTGGCTTGTGTTTACTATACGTGCACTTCTTCAAACCCAGGCCTGCTTCTTGTGACTGGACCATTAAAGTTTGAGCTCATGGAAGTGTGGAACGAGGGGAGGATTACTGGGGAGTACTCACTGGGCAGGTGAAACAGGACGGTTTCACCATTAACTTCAGTGGGTTTCTGCACGCGATGTAACATGTTTTGTTGTCTCTTGGGTAGGAATCCGCTGAAGGAGATTTTCTGAAGTACCCATCTACCAGTTTGCCGGACTTGCTTAGCACTTGCTCAGTCCAAGACTCTGTCTCTTGCACTGACAATAAGGAAAACGAAGAGCCAGAAGAAGATGACGTGAAAGGAGTGAATGTGTCTCCTGAAAAACTGGTCACTGTAAGTGTGGCTTTGGTGTGACCTTTTTGCTCTCTCCCTTCACGCCTGTTTCCATCTGTCATGTGCTACAGCCTGACATGGAGCAGATCCACAGAACGGGGCAATCCCACCCAGCCCTTCTTTGCACGGGACATGGGTGACAAGCTGAAATGGGGATGGCAGCTACCACAACATCTGCCATCTCTTGCTACTTGCAAAGCAGCAGCACAGGGAGCAGGAGCTCTCATGTCCTCCAAGCTATGTGGCAATCATGGTTTTGTTTTTCTCTCTGCTGTTGGATTGTTTTCCACCCACTTCCACTGCTTTTGTTGGACCCAATGCAAAGTCTCTTGCAGCGCTTACGCAGTAACACGCTCTTCTTTCCCCTCCTTTTGTAGCTAAACTTCTTTAACAGTTTATGATCCAAGTCTTCAAGTTTTTATTTGCTCTCCTGACACCAGCAGACACTTTTAGAGGGAGGGGTATGAATTTTTGGCTGTGAACCATAACTGAGGTTTTGCTGAAGAAATGCTGCTGGTTGATAATCTCAGTTGCATTCCCTTCAGGGCTGCATTAAGCAGAGATTAAGTGGATTATTGTTATTTATTTGTAATGTAGCAGCTCTCTGAAAGTTCATCGGTGTTCCAGGCCTCTGTTGTATTGTACAGACAAAGAATAAAATGATGTTTGTACTCTAAAGAGCTTGCAGGCTGGTTTCCCAGCAAGGGAAAGCAGGTGGATTCACTTGAAGCTTTTATCTTTTTTTTTTATCTTCTTGTCTTTTCACCCTCCTCTTTTCTGCAGCAATTATAATAAATCTCTTAAACCTTTGGGTGGCTCAGACCTGATACTGGTTTGGTGATTTGTTCCGATTTCATAGTCTTATACTTTCCCTTTTCTGAGCAAGAGATGGCTCCCTGGACAAGTCTCACGGTGCAGTCCAGCCGATGCTGGTGTTTGCTTCATACCTGCCTGTGCTTAAAACACTCCTCACTCTCACGCGCCTCTTTACTGTGACAAGTTTTGTTATTCCTGCACTGTCTTCTCTTCTGTGTGCCAGGGTGCCTTTTTGCAAGGAGGAGGGGAAAGATAAATAAATCGGGGATGCTTTGCGTGCTGATGACTGTCTAGTGTTTGTGTGCTAACTTGAGTGGGCACCTGAGCATTCTTTCGGCTATCAAAATACTTTAAATTCTTCTATATACCATATTTCAAATGCTGGCAATTTTTAATAAGGCTCAGTAGCAACACTTAAAAATAAATTTTATCAAAACTTTATTAATTATGTGTGGATTCAGTATGCAGCTCCCTGGCATTCCAGTGACTCGGCACATGCTAGGAGTTATTTCCCCACTTGGTTTGCTTCTGACTTTCCAGTGAGGAAAACTTTGCCTGGTTTTCAGTGTTCTGAAACCCCTGTTTTCAGGGCACTCTGGGGTGAAGTCTGGGGTGGACAGGCTGTAGAGTGTAGACCCCTCAGCTCTACCCACAAGCCTGATCCATCCACATCAGATCAGGGAGAGCTGAGGCAGGCTGTGCAAATCCTGCATGCCACCAGGCTGGATGTAGGAAGGTAAATGTATGGAAAAGATAAACTTCACACATGGCTTCTTTCTGCCTGGCGAGATGGGGGGAACTTCTCATAGCAAATCTTAGAGGTTGATTTCAAGGTCAGTTTGAACATGAAGCATCACATGATTTTGTTACTCTATTTATTTTCATTTTCTTAGGGACATATATGTATAGTCATGAATTATTGTAAAATTGCTTTGGAAATTACAGTTCTTTGCTGCTTCTGCTATCTTGGTGATGCTCACATGTCTTCTCTTTCTCATATATATTCTATTATATTTATACTGTAGATAAGATATGACAGTGTGACTGATAATTAAAGCAGGAACTAAGCTGGACCGTTTTTAATCAGTACAAATATAATTGTTTTAGCTTTCCAGGGTGGGTGGTACTCAGGATCTGGACCAGGTAGCTGAGACTGTGGTCTTACATTAAATGTCAGACCTCTTAGATTTGAAAACAGTTCTCAACCCAGCACTGGCCAGGAGTTACCTTACTCACTTCCAGCTTCTAAACTCTGACAAGAGGTTAATGAATTTTCTGTTTTACTGTGCAGGGCTTTGCAGACAGGTAGAGGGATGCTGTCGGCTGCCGGGTGGTTAGGTAACAACAAGTAAGTCATAATGATTTATCACCAGCTGGTGGTTTGCTGTCCTTTTGCGGACCAGCATAGGAGATACTACAAAACCTGAATGAGCTCTTAGTGTTTTCTAAGGTCTTCTTTCATTAATTTTGCTATGAATGTACTTCAGCATTGCATATTCAGAACCATAATTTATAGATCTGATGGACTTGCTGTTAATGCCTTAGCACCTGATTCCTTAACAGCTGAACCAGGCATGGTCCTTGGGTGCAGATGGATCAGTGTTATCTGCAGGAGCTCTGCAGAGCTCTCCTGAGAGATGAAGACCCTCCTGCAGCTCATATATGTGTAGTGAGGTGTCCAGTGAAGTCCTGTTTGAATTTAAAGGAGTATTGCCAGGCAGACAAGATAATCACTCGGAACTTAGCTATATATTCGTATTTTCAACCTTGTAGATATTCAGAACCCAGCTGGATCCAACCCTTAGCAACCTGGTCTAAGTTGTTTCTGCTTTGAGAATTAGGGCTGGACCAGCCAACCTGGCTTACTCTACAATTCTGTGAATTACTTTTTTTTTAAAAAAAGAGATAGAAATAAATCTCATCTCTATAACCTGGATGTTAAAAGTTTTCCCTGTGAGCAAGTTCTTGAAATCTCTTAAGTTCTGCTTCAGTGTTTTCAGCCAGGGAAATATAATCTGAACTAATCAGCTTCCTCAGGACACAGCAGAAGAATTTAGTGACACTTGAAAACTGTAATTCAAGAAAAAAATCGCTTGTAAGTCATACTCAAAAGTCCACTTGTGTTTCATTAATAAAAATTTCATAATACAATCTAATTGGAGCTCTGTTCTTACACAACCTCCTTATGTAAAGCCCTATTTAACATGAAACATCCCTTAAAGTTCTAACTTTAATAAAACTTGTGCTGCCAGGCTGAAAAAGGATTACATTAATATCCTTAAAGTTAATTTCTTCTAGAGCTGGTTTGGCAAAAATGTTCCTTGACTTCAGATGCAGAGTACTGGGCCACAGAGTCATGTTTTGTTAAATTGTCCTGAGGCACTTTGGGGATTTTAAACTCTGCCTAAAATCCATATTTTGCCTTGTGCAGTTGATATTGCTATTTTAAAAGGCCATTATTTATGTCCAAGTGAAATAGGATGATAGGATAGCATTTGCCTTTGACAATTTATTTTTAATTCTGACTCACATTTCTTAGTATTTCTGTTGCTTGAAATTGAATCTGTCAGTGCACTGCTGGCTGGTGGAGCAACCTGGGAAATGAACTCTAAAGGGAAAGCAGGTCTACCAAGAATTTGCAAAGCGTCTGATGAATTTGGGGCATTTGGGATCCCCAGACAGAGGCATGTACCACTCTTAGCTGCTTCAAAGTTTTTTGCCTTTGTTTCTGCTGGTGCTGTGTTGTTCAATATATGATGATCTGAGAATTTTTGAAGGGTTCAGCTTTAGTGACCCAGGCTCATATTAATGGAGTCAAATTCCAAAAAGCTGCTAAACACAAGAAAAGGGTGGCTGCTTCGGCAGGTTTCATCTGTAGTTGCTGGAGGCAGGGAAAAAAGCCTGGGGATTATTCCTCTATACTTGTGCTCTCCCTTGGGTACCTGCTGCTTGTGATGCTGGAGGCTTGGAACCCAAGCAAAGTCTATTCCATGCAGAATATAGAATTGTACAGAAGAGGAATTTCTTATTTGGGAAAGGAGGTCATTGCTATCCCTGCTTGTTGGTGGGCAGCTAGGAAGTGATTTCCCTCCCCATGCCCACCTGGGAACTCAAGCCCATACCTGACCCCTAGGGAAACAGCCTCTGTCAGCATCCCTGGCTGCGTGACCCTCTGCTGAAAGATGGCGAAACCCTTTTGCTCATGTTTCATCATGCCTGATTGGGTTGACTGAAGTGCCTGATGTGTACCTTCACACCAGCTGTGGGTGCGTTGCATGTGGAGCTGGCTGTGACCCAGCAAGGTCTCCATCCTCTCCATCCTCCTACACGTAACAGAGACGGGATGTCTCCGCTTTAAGGTTTCTTGCATGAGCTGGGTTTCTTTGTCCCTGCCAAAACCTACTTGTGTTTTTTGCAAGGCATGCAGCTGAAAGTGGATGAATAAACCTCTTCTGTGAATGTGCAGAAATGCATTTGTTTACACCACTCCCCTGCCTCCTTTCCCATTTTTATATTTTATCTGAGCTGTAGGACTGCTTAGTTATTTTCTCTCGTGAGCCCTTCTGTCTTATTGGGGAATCCATATGTAATTACCTGTAGCCATGCAAGCATAATAAGGAAGAGGATAACAATGCTGTAAGTTTAAAAACACTCTTGGGGTCAAAAGTTCTTCTGGAAACACTGGGAGAGAATTTCAGAGAAAGCATTAGCACTGAGAAGGAACAGGAAGCATAACTCAACAATTAAATGTGTGCAGAGCGCGGGGAGGGACCCTCATTACTTGGAGGACTTGAGCGTTTGTTCCCATTAGGGCACTGCAGTCTCCAAAGAGGTTGCTGAAACACAGCTCACTCCTTAAACAGCACCGCATGGCTTGGGGAAAAAAAAAAAAAAAAAGGCAAGGAAAAGCTTTTGCTGACAGAAATCTGCTTTGCAATGAAATGCTTTACTTGATGGGGGTGGGGAGACGATGAAGAGTGTGAGAGTCCGTTGTGGCCAGCCCTTGTCCTGGAGAAAGGTTTAATAAGTCCGTTACTCTTCCTGGTGAGGGCTGGCAATATTTGTCAATCCTGCCTTGTGCCAGATCGCCCTTGGAAGGGGCAGGCGAGGGCAGGGCCCAGCCTCATCTTAGAGTGGCTTAGAGCTGTTGCTCAGCTGTAAATATTGCATTTGTTGAAAGTCTAGCAGCACTGTACCTTTCTGAAGGTACAGTCTTGTCCAGCAAATCTGCCTGTGCAGTGCCCTTCACTCGTGCTGTGGCTGAGCAGATGCACAGAGCCCTATGGTCAATCCAGAGGACTGGGGAAGTGCAAGTTTTTGGAGTAAATGTGTTTAGGAGTTTGGGCAAGAGAAAATGACAAAATATTTTGGGACCAAATCTTGTTTGCCCAGTGTGGCTGTTCTTCTTGTGTCGTTTCCAGAAGCTGTATGACATTTAAATAAGCAATTGGAATTCGTCTTATTGCCAGGGGGATGTTTGGTGATGGGTTGATGGTGGTGGTGCAGCACTGGGAAGGTCTTGGGGAAGATGTGGGCGTTTGCGGGGGAGGAAGAGTGGTGAAAGGCCCCCAGGCAGGCCTGTCATTGAATCAGTATTTTTCACACATCCTAAAATTCACCTGTCAAGGAGATGCTAACGTGAATGTCTTCTTCAGGTCAGGAGCGAGTTCCTCAGCAGCAGTCGCATTTCTGCTTGTGCCTGGCTCCCAGCCCTTCTGAGCCATTCTCTACTGCCTCCATGTTAAACGCAAGCCCAGGGAACACTGTTTCACCCAGAGGCCAGCACTCTGAAGGGTTCCCTGTAGACATGATCCAGCCTACAAACTGTGAAATATCTCCTGTTGTTTGGGCTCGTGGTAGATAACCTTTTTGGCTTGACCATAAATATCAACATAGACAATGCCCAGAGTAACAATTTTTACTCTTCCCATGTGATATGTTTGAAAGCCAAGTCAGCAGAGTAATAGAAACACAAGTTTATCTACAGTACAGGTTCTGCATGGCTTTTGTTTTTGTGAATGAGGGCTTTTCCCATAAAGCAACAGATACAGTACAGGCTGTCTCTGCTTTGGCTGTTTGGATGACTGCCCAGGTTTGAAGGAGATGAACTGCCTTTAACAAGCTAAAAATAACCCCCTCATGGCACTGGAACAAGAGAGATGCTGTCACAGCCATGCGGTTCACATACATTAACAGAAGGATGATAAAGGCTGTAGGATTTGAGAGTTAGTGTGAATGTCATATCATTACCTCTGCAGTTTGTTTATCTGCAAATGCTTGAGCGTGAGCAGAGTCCGGTCTCGGTTCGGCCGGATTGAAACTCGTTCGAGATGTGCTGTGCTTGAATAAACGTAGTCTATACAATGTCTAATGGCCTAATGACTTCAGATCCTTGATTCTGGTATGAATGATACTTAGTGCTTACATACACATCCTCTCATGTGCTTAGGATGATATAAAATCTGGGTTTGGAGCTGAAATCCAAAGCTCTCCACCAGCTGTGTCATGGGAGCGCTCTTTTCAGCTGTGGGTTGTTGCTGGTATTAGGAAGATCTTGCTTCATTCTCAGGAGAGTTGTTTATTTTAAGGACTGTTTATTGCTTGCTTTGTCCCTCATTGTGAGTAAAAAGGTTGTCATTTAAGACAAAAAAAGGCAGAATCAATTTATTATTTGTCATGATGGATAGGCTCGGGATTTGCACTAAGCCATGAACTGAGCGGTTATTGAAGAAAATAATGGAGGAGCTGGACCAGCTTTCTCACAACTTGAGTTCCATGTTTGTCTCTTCTGTTTACCAGGAGGAATCTTCTGGGACCTCTCTGCAGCACATGGAGACATCTCGTGGGCAGCAATTAAACTGCATGCAAGTGTGCCATGCTTTTTGATGTTTGGAGGGAAAAAAAAGTATTAAGCATAAAGAAAGAAAACAGCAGTGATCTGTTTGTGCACCGTTTGAGAAATGTGTGCATTTGATTTCCTTTAGCTTAGAAGCTGTTTCTAGTGAAAATCATAATGTATTGCAGAAGAAGAGTAATGTGGTCCAAAAAGGATTGGGAACTGTTTAACTGGGAGCATCTTACTTTTCCAAGGCATGTGTTGTCTGTGATATCTGTTTCTTGGAGAGCTCAGCTGCATTAGCCATTTCCTGCATTTCTTCCTATTTAAAAAGATATTTTTAAAATTTTGTCCCTTCAACACATTATTATTAATTCTAGCAGCTCTTTCGAAGCTTAAAATTTAAGTTTGCTTTGCTTAACTGCAGCCCTGGCCACAAATACAACATTGCAGCAGCGGGTCTCTGGAGCTGGCACAGCTGGGACCCTGCTACCTCGAGAACCTCTGGTTCTGGTGGCATCCTCTGGACCACCATCAGTGTGTTGGGGCTCCTGGTATCAAACACATTGAAGAAGGTTTTGGGGTGGCTTGTACAAAATAAATAGAGTGTTCTGGAGGATGAGAGCAACTCGGGTCTGCCACAGCGTGTTTCCAGTCTGTTTGCTGAGGGTGCACGGGCAGATGTTGCTGCTGGCTTTGTGCTGGGGAGTACCAGGTTATGTTCCATGGGCAGGTTTGTGTGTGACTACTCTGTAGGCTTGGGAAAGAGCTCTAAAAGTAACCATTGGGGTGTTGTACCCCCTGATGCTGGCAGCATTGCCCTTTCTAGCAGGATGTCAGTCTCTTCTCCCAAGTTGATAGGACGATAGGACAAGAGGAAGTGGCCTCAAGCTGCAGCAGGGGAGGTTCAGATTGGATATTAGGAAAAATTTTTACACTAAAAGGGTTATAAAGGCTGCCAAGGGAAGTGGTTGAGACACCATCCCTCGCAGTATTTAAAAGACGGGGAGACACAGTGCTTAGAGATATGTTTAGTGATGGTTTATCAGAGTTAGGTTGATGGTTGGACTAGGTGATCTGAAAGGTCCCTTCCACCCAGGCAGCTCTGTGATTCCATGATTCTAACTACTGCAAAGGCTTAGGGTGTCTTTTGAATGCAGGCATTTGGTAGAGTTGATAGACCAGGCATTTTTAGAGACCACTTTAAGGGTTTTTGTTTTGTTTATTTGGCATTTCCACCTATTCAGAAAATTGGGCAGCTCCAGTTCTTGGCTCTTTATCAGACTTCCTGATCTACTTGCTGCACATGAACTGGGATTTTTCCAACACTTTCTTTATAATTAGGTAACGGCGGCCTCAAGTTCCCATCCCCTTTGCCCGGGCAGGAGGAAGCAGGGGCTGCACCCAGTGGTACTGGCAGGGGTAATTCCCAGACGAGCTGCTGGGGAAGGCAGCCAGTGTTTTGTTTCTCCAGCACAGCCAAATACAGCCCAAATCTGAGCCTTTCTGGAGCCGTGCTGGTGGAGCCTGCCCTGGCCAACATGCAGAGCTGCTGTCTGCCCCCAGAGCTGGGGGAGGAACTGGGGCACCAGGTTTTTCTAAGACGCCAGTTAAGGCACTGAATTAGCACCATCATGGAGGTGATGTTCCTTTTTTCCTCCATCCCTGGCTGTGTTTGTATCTCTGTGTTTGTGCCATGACAGAAAGGAGCAACATCGCAATACCCTTTAGAAGAGGAGAGTCAGAGACTCATGGAGTCCTGCAGCTTCTTTCAGAAGTCATTAAATCTGGGTTTAATTTGGTTTGGCTGGGGTTGTTTCATTTCAGAAAGGTGCCCTTGGGTAGTGCAGCCCCTGATGCTGCGCGTCCTGGCTCATCCTGCTCTTTCTAGCATCTGGACAGCTTTGTCCGTGCCCTAAAACAGAGCAATAAGCCATGGGAAACTGAGTGCTGGCCAAGATTAGAAAATCCACGTCCTCTGCATCGTTTGCAGTGTTAATTCTGGTAAATTACAGTGCTGCAGTTTGTAATTTATCTGGGAGATGGATTCAATTAAACTGAAAAAGAGCTAATTTAAACGGGAAGGTATTTTACTTTCTGTGTGAGGGGAAGGGGCCTGTGGAGCTCCCTGTCTACCTGATACGTTTAAAGCTTAAAGCATGCTGTGCTTCAGAAGGCAATAAGTGATTGCACGAGTAACTGGAGCAACTAGAATTATAATAGATCTTAGAAGAAAATCTCCAAAACTTCCAGAAGGGCTGAAGCCTCTTCGTCATCAGCTATTTTGTAGGAACAAGGAGGAGCGACTTTGTCCAGGGACCTGGTGAAGCCTGGTTTGCCTTTCTCTGGAGTGGCTGGTGCCAACCAGACTGGCTGGCTGCCCTATGGACACCAGTCTCAGGGCGTTACGTATGGTTGGGGTAGCACTGCTTAAGGAAAAACTGTCCTGACGGGGAAGAAGATCGTAGTATTGCCTAAGTTGGAAGGGACCTTTCAGATCATTGAGTCCAACTGTCAACCTAATGCTGACAAAAAACACCACTACAACATGTCCCTCAGGTATTCCCTCCAGGAATGGCGATTCCACCACTTCCCTGGGCAGCACATTCCAATGCTCAATAACCCCTTTGGTGTGGAAATTTTTTTTCTAATATCCAATCTAAACCTCTCCTGGCACAAACTTGAGGCCATTTCCTCTTGTCCTAAAGATGAGGAACTATGCCGTGGAGCTTGTGCAGGGGCATGGCCGTTCCTTTTTCACACTGCTGTTTTAAAGAAGGGCAGAGAATTTTTGCTGTCGGGCTGGCTTTGCTAGTGTGGATAGGGCTGAATTTGGTGTTCTGCAGATGGCTTGGTTTAATTGGTCCAGTTTTCTTCAATATATTCACCAATGACCTGGATGAGGGGATGGAGTGTACCCTCAGCAAGTTTGCTGATGACACAAAACTAGGAGGGGTGGCTACCAGAAGACTGTGCCACCATCCAGAGAGACCTGGACAGGCTGGAGAGCTGGGCAGAGAGGAACCTGATGTATTTCAATAAAGGCAAATGGAGGGTGCTGCACCTGGGGAGAAATAAGCACTAGTACAGGTTGGGGGATGACCTGCTGGAGAGCAGCTCTGAGGAAAAAGACCTAGGAGTCCTAGTGGACAATAGGATGACCATGAGCTGACAATGTGCCCTTGTGGCCAAGAAGGCCAGTGGCATCCTGGGGTGAATCAGGAAGAGTGTGACCAGCAGGTTGAGGGAGGTCGTCCTGCCCCTCTACTCTGCCCTGGTGAGGCCCCATCTGGAGCACTGTGTCCACTTCTGGGCTCCCCAGTTCAGGAAGGACAGGGAACTGCTGGAGATGATACAGCAGGGGGCTACAATGATGATTAAGGGCCTGGAGCATCCCTTTTAAGGAGAGGCTGAGGGACTTGGGTCTTTTTAGTCTGGAGAAGAGAAGGCTGTGGGGGGATCTGATCAATGCCTGTAAATCCTTAAAGAGTGGGTGTCAAGAGGACCGGGCTGGTCTTTTCTCAGTGGTGCCCAAGGATAGGACAAGAAGAAGCAGGCACAAACTTGAATTTAAAAAGTTCCAGCTAAACATGAGGAGTAACTTCATTTCTTTGAGGGTAGCAGAGTGCTGGAAGAGGCTGCCCAGGGAGCTGGTGGAGTCTCCTTCTCTGGAGACATTTAAAACCTGCCTGGACAAGTTCCTGTGCAACGTGCTCTAGGTAGACCTACTTTGGCAGAGGGGCTGGACTAGAAGATCTCCGGAGGTCCCTTCCAACCCCATGTGATTCTGTGATTCTGAAATTCCCACTGTTTGGCTCCCTAACTAAACTATCAGGTTGAAGTTGCCTACATGCCGCTTTGGCTCCTCAGCACTGCCCGGTCCTGCTGGGGGGGAATTTGGGTGGGATCGCCGATGGGAAAGGCAGCAGCTTCGGAGCTCCACAGCCCCAGCAGTGAAGCCTTATTTTATTTCTTTTTTTTTTTTTTGCTTATTAAATTATGTCATCCCCCGCACGCCGCCTTGTTTCTGGAGATCAGTAGCGATTGCCAAGCTGTTTGCGGCTAAACGATGCAGACTCTCATAATCCCCCTCCTCATCTCGCCTAATTAAGGACCTGGCCACGCTGGAGCTCTGCCCGAGTGAGGACTCTGGGGGCAGTTGTTCCTTCTGGTGTGGTGCCAGGACCGCGTGTCCCTGATAGCGCTGTCTCCTTTGAAATCAATTGAGATGTCACCATCGTTTGATCCCAGAGCTACTTAATGAAGTGGCAAAAACGGGCTCTATTTTTAGATCTCCTTTCAAATTGCTGCGCCTGTTAAAGCTCCCCTTGTCCTTAAGGCCGGGAGCGGCGTTGGGCAGGATTTATTGGTTTAGTCTGATAGGAGACATACAGAACTGAAATAATAAGCTCCGTTTCCCTGAAAGTGAGGAAAATTAAAATGGCATGGTTAAATGCGGGCGGCCGCCTCAAGACAGTAAAGCGATACGTCCGCTTGTGGCCAGAAGGATAAGGTGGAGCTGGGTTTTTCTTCTTGTCTGAGCTACAACAGAGCCAAAGATGACAGACGCACAACTTAGGGGAGTTCTCGCAAGCTTTGTGGGTTGGATTTCTAAGTGTTTTCCGAGTAGGGTAGAGCTGTTGGTGGTTTATTAGACAAACTCAACAACTTAAAGAATATCTACTCCACTGTGAATGCTAAAGTGTCTTCCTCTACATGTTTATAATTACTGTCAGGAAAGTGCTTTTGCTAACATGAGAAATAAACACAGACATAGGTAATTGAGATGTTTTTACTTCTTATTGTAGTCTGAAGCCAAGCTGGATAAAATGTAATTTCAGGAAGCCACCAAGAGCTCCTTGAGGCTTTCACTAGCGCTGGTGTTTGCGAGCACGTGCCCTTCCTTCTGCTGATCACACGTGAGGTTTGGGGGTTTGCCACGCTGCAGGCTGCCACCCCGCAGGATTGCGCAGGGGTGAGGTGAAGGGACTGGTTTAATGCGGGTGGCGATTGTCCCCAGTTCTTCCTCACACCCCGCTAGAGGGAAACATGCTTAGTTGCAGAATGCATCTGTACTTGCTTCTGTTGCACAGTCAAAATAAATAAAAGCAAAAACAAAGCTTCAAAATGAACCCAAACGCCATATGGTAGAAACACAAGATATACCACTTGGTCACTCTTGGTCGCTCTTGGTCACTCTTGAGCTCAGGCTCAGTGTGGAAACTGACAGTGTCAATTTCAGCATCTCACCATACCCTGCTGCAGAAATAACCCGCTTTCCCCGCCTTGCTCTGAGCTGGAGGAAGCAGTCCAACTTGGATGGGGAGTTGTGTGGTCTCATCAGGTATAACATGTCCATCCCATCCACAGAAACGAAACAGGTCTGCAGCTCCGGACACGAGCTGGGTTGTGCTCGGCTCCAGAAAAGTGAGGAGGGACCCACCCTGTCTGTTGGGAGAGTTAAACAGCATAAACAGGGTGCCGACCACACTGGCTGCTCCGCGTGGGCGTCCCCCCTCATTTTCCTCCATCCCTATCCTTCAGCTCTATCTCCACCACAGAGTTAACACTGCTCCTGAGTACCGGTTGTTTTTTACACCTCTGAAACCATAAGCTCAATGATTTTTGTGTGTTGGCGCATCTGATTTCTACCATCTACAAGGGGGGAATTCTCACTTACAAAAGGGCATTTTTGTTTACATGATAAATTTCTGCATAACTTTGTGTGATCCACGAAGTCCCAGCTTACTCATAAACAATTCTGCTGCTTTCTGGGCATGGAGAAAGCATATGATCAAGGGATCATAAGGAAGAGTTAATGATACTTTTGCTTTGGGTTTTGATTTGGTGTGGTTTTTTATTTGATTCCTTACAACTTTTCTGTAATGGGTCCCTCACTGGGGTGGACAGACTGTAAGCACTGGTTTTCTCAGACTTCTTTAGGTGGATTCTATTACATGGAGCTGTGATCTGCAAAGTATTTGATAGAATGGACTCTGAAGTAGTTGCTGCAATGCCTTGAAAAATCAACAGGAACTGGATAGGATTTGCAAACTGTCTAAATGCTGTGTAGCTGTTCACGGTGAAGGGAGAGGAATAAAAAGCGTTTTCCATCCCAGCTTCTCGTTATCTGCCAATTTTATCTTTTTCTGAAGTCTTTACCCTGTGAACTTGTCCTCGGTTCAGCCATGCTAGAGTTCATGTTCTTCCTAGTAGTTGCTGAGTTTTGGATTTGGTATGAGAATAATGTTGATAACACATACTGCTTTAGTTGCTGCTCGTTAATGTTTATATTGTCAAGGAATTTTTCAGCTTCCCGTGAAAGCTGAGACAGAGCATAGACAGGACAAGCTGGCCAAAGGAACATTCCATGCCATAGACATCATGCTCAGTGTATAAGTGCGGGTTGGTTGGGGGCAGGAATCCACGATCGGTGCTCAGGACAGGCTGGGTCATCAATCATCAGGTGATGAGCAACTGTATTGTATCACTTTATTGCATATATTCTTTTACCATTGTTATTATTTTTTTCCCCTTCCGTAGCTGTTCTATTAAACTGCCTTTATCTCAACCCATGAGGCTTTTTCTCCTTCTTCTCCCGATTCTACTGCGGGGAAAAAAAGTGAGTGACCGACTGCGTGGTCCTTGTTGACAGTGGGGTTAAAACTCAAATGAATTGAAATTACAACATCTAGACTCTGTGCAAAAGATAAACTTTGACTTTCTCAGTTTGGGAATAAGAACTGGGGGATGTGAGGCAGGTTCTTAGGAAAATCCTGCCATTTTTAAGCCTAAAGAGTGGAGTAGAAATTATTTTAACAATAAGAGTGTTTAGTCATTTGGGTGGGATTTTTTTTTTAAACTGAATTCCAGCAGTTTGTGTAGTACATTAAAATTGTAATGCAACCAGTAAGCAGCAGTAACTGGAAATTTTGTCATCCTTGCCATGAGCTGTCTGGATGATCGTGCAGAAGATGAATTATGGGTGATGGGATGAAAATGCGAAAGAATTAGTGTAGATGTGTAGCTGTGATTCTCTAGGAATGTAGGGGAATTACTGCTGTAGCTTGGTAAAGGAAGCAGGGAGTGGAGAAGGGAGTCACCAAGGTCTTCCACACAACCCACTGTGTTGAGGAGAGTCTTTGTGGGTGTGTGGCCATACTGCTGTACTGCCACCTTCTATTGTCACCTGCAAACGTGGTGGGTAAACATGCTCCTCCTGTCTCCATGCATTTACTCAGGCTGTGGGGTTGCAAGTCCACACATAAATTTGAGCATTTCCAGGCTTTTAAGCACTTAGCTGTGCAGTCTTCATAACTTCGTGCTAAATTAGCTTTCCGTTCACTATGGCATCGGCTTTCAGCTCTGGACACTAACAATAAAATAACACTTTTTAAAAGTAGTTTTCTCTGTAAAGATGTGATGTCTCTGGAAGCTTGCTGAGCTGAACAAACTGCAATAAAAGCTAGGTTAAGAACTTGTTAAACTGAAGGTGGAAACACCTGAACGAGGTGCTGTGGATGCTGGAGGCACTCTGGGGATATTAGTGTGTTACCCTCCAGAGGACCCCTGGCCATATGAGCTGTAGGTGTGTGTACCTGTTGGTAAGATTTGCAATAATGTCCAAAGGCATGGCTGAAAATTACTTACAGAAAGGTGTGCTGGCTTAATGCAATGACACGTTTTGGAAAAAAATAAAAAAGTTGATGTGCAGTGGAATTTTTGTCTGTCAGTAAAAATGAGAGAAATCCCATCAACTTCTCTGGTTTACAAATAAATAAGTTTGGGGATTTTTTCCTTAATTTTTTCAGGTGATGGAAACTGAGAAGTCTCAAGATCCGGCTTGTGCAGAAGCGTCCAAAGGAAACAACCAGAGTCCAGCTCTGGGAAGTGGCATACTGAAATACAGAAGTCGATCCCAAGGTAAAGCTGGGTTGAGAAAAAACAGGAATAGTAAGATTTTTATGTTGGGTATTTATTTTCACACTCTAAAGGTGAGATTGGTTTCTTTTCTTTGGAGATGATAGTAATTTAATTTGGAAGGAAAATCCTATCTGTGAGATGTTTGCATTCAGCTTCCTGATTTGAACTATCATACAGACAGAAAGATGAAGCAAAATTTAGGAAGGTTCTTTTCCCCTTTACATTTCAGTGTGCTCTAATACTGATGTTTCAACATGCCATCACCAAAATATCCATTATGGTAAATTGTCCCCGAATTTGCTGTTGCTTTTTCCCCAAGGCTTAACAATCACCTGTGTGCAGACCTCAATCACGTTCTCATCCCCTAATACTCTGCAAATCTCCCTCCCTCTTATGTTTGCCTTAATTTCCATTTACTCAGGTATTTTTGGCATCCTCCAGGGAGATCCTCTGCCTGTAGCCCGTGTGGCTGTGTGTTGGTGGCTCAGTGGGGATCCAGACCCAGGTTCCAGCTGGTACTCTGGGCTGTGGGTGATGCTCATGAGCTGGGTTGCTCCTGGAGCATCCCCCAGCCCCGTTCCAGACCTGGGCTGCAGCATGAGAAAGGAAGCTGCATTCAGAAATGGGCAGAAAACACAGTAATACAACTGTTCTCCTAGAAGAAGATAGGGAGAGCTGACGGGACAGGATTAGTTGTAGGTGGTGCTAGGAGGGTTTGCGAGTGAAAGAAGTGCCAGGAAGCCGGGTCCTGCCCAGATACCTGTGTGCAACAGCAGTGCCCTGCATGCCCATGAGCTTTAAAACCAGAGTTAATTTCATGCCCAAAGCAGGGAGTAGGTTTAAATTGCGCTCTGTGGGCACAGTGGGCACAAATTCTGCCTGTAGATGTGGCAGCAGAATTGCTCTAATGCTGAGTGAAAAAGCATCAGCCCCAGATCTGTGTTCCATCCCTCCCCAGTGCTGGTGCTTGCACAGCCTCCAGGTGAGGAGGAGATGGCAGAAAAGGGCTTTGGGGCTCTCCTGGGGAAATATACAGCAGTTCTTCTTCAGCCCGTGGCTTGTGAGCCCCATCCCCAATGTAAGGTCAGAGCAAGGAGGATGAAGGGAAAGCAAAGCTGTCCCTTTCTGTGGCAGCTCCAACTTGATGTTCGTTTAAAGTAATCTTAAATCCACATCATGAACTCCAACTTGCATGAATTTGGCCTGTCTGTGTCTTGGGTTTTCATCTGTAAGAGAGGGGTTAATGGCCCTTCCCTGCCTGGTGGGGAAATGGCAAGGATAAATGTGCGGGAACTGCTGTGACGGGGAGTCCTGTGGGGACCTCAGAGAAATGAGAGTTGGAGGAACCCTGGTGAGAGGAGTGGGGTACTCTGCGGCTAATTACAGGATGTCCTTCAAGACAAATAATTCTGTTTCTTACATGAACTCTGCACTCTTCTCCTCTTTAAGGCAACTGGGATCATTGCCAGAAGGAAAGAAAATAGCATTTATTTGGCACATTTTTCCTTTTTCCATTCCAGAAAATTTTCCCTCAAAGTGACATGACACCTCCAGAAATGAATACTGCTACAGTGTCAGGTCTTTAATTTTAAATAAATGAAGCTTGAGAGCTTAGTGCACTGGCAAGTGCCATTGGGTGAGAACAGCTGAATTTCTTTTCTGTCCCTGAGCTACTGGCTCAATTACCTTCTGCTTTTCCTTACTACCATGAGCGGCAGCGCTGAGGAGCCAAGCATCACTGAAAGATTGTAGAAAAACCTGTGACAGCAGGAAAAGTTTTTAGTTGAGGATGATCAAAACTAGCTTCTAACTGCTCAGTTGGGAGCTGTGTAGCGTTGTTTTCAGGCACTGTTGAAGTTGGGATTTGCAGGAGGGAGTACAGGCAAGGGGATAAAGCAGCTCTGAGATGTTTGCAGGATGTGTTTCTGTGGTTTTTCCCCAGGTGCCGGATCCCGCTTGGAATCCGTGGGAGAAGACGATGAGCTGACAGTGGAGAACGGTGAATCAAGCTACGAAATAGCGGTGAAATATTCCCGGGGTGGAAGAAAGCACTCTTTGCCCCAGCAACTGGAGTCAGCGGGAGCCAGGCAGGTGAGTGGAAAGGCAGGGCTAGCACTGAGCTCCATCCTTCAAGGTCTGTCTGGAGCTCCTGGAAGCAAGAGTAGTGAAATGAGGCCAGAAAGGTACTTCATGGGGATGGAAGCCATGCCTGGACCCAAAAATGGGAATTGTTGGCCACCCATGGAGAATTTCTTTACTCTGAGGATGGTAAAGGGGGTTGCTTCTTTCTGTGGCCAGGAGACCCTAAGTATGAGTTCATGGATTCACGGATTTGACAGAGTTGGAAGGGACCTCTAGAGATCATCTAGTCCAAGCTAGATTGCCTAGAGCACATTACTCAAGACTGCATCAAGGCGGGTCTTGAAAATCTCCAGAGGAGGGGACTCCACGACCTCTCTGGGCAGCCTGTTCCTCTCAGAGAGGGCTCCGTCACTCTTACTGTAAAGAAATTTTTCCTCATATTTGAGTGGAACTTCACATGTTCCAGCTTGTGCCCATTGCCCCTTGTCCTCTCACTGGAAACAACTGAAAAGAGTCCAGCTCCATCATCCTTCAACCCACCCTTTAGGAACTTGTAAACATAGATGAGATGTCCCCTCAGTCTTCTCGAGGCTAAAGAGCCCCAGCTCTTTGAGGGAGGTGCTCCAATCCCTTAATCATCTTCGTTGCCCTTTGCTGGACTCTCTCCAGTAGTTCCTTGTCCCTCTTGAACTGTGGAGCCCAAAAGTGGATGCAGTATTCCAGTTGTGGCCTCACCAGTGTAGAGTAGAGAGGGAGAATAACCTCTGTTGACCTACTGGCCACACTCTTCCCTATGCAGCCCAGGATCCTATTGGCCCTCTTGGCAACAAGGGCGCATTGCTGGCTCATGGAGAGCCAGGACTCCCAGATTCTTTTCCTCAGAAGTACTTTCTAGGAGATACAACCCTAACCTACACTGATGCCTGGGGCTCATCCTCCCCAGGTGCAGGACCTTATTTGTCCATTTTGTCCACCTCATTAGGTTCTTCTTTGCCTAGTCCTCCAGTCTGTACAGGTCACGCTGGATGGTGGCACAGCCCTCTAGAGTGTTGGCCAGGCCTCTCAGTGTTGTATCATCAGTGAACTTGCTGAGAATACACTCTGTCCCCTCGTCCAGATCATTGATGAATATGTTGAACAGGAGGGCCAAGTATTGACCCCTGAGGGACACAACTGGTCACAGGCCTCCAACTTGACCCATTAATGACAATCCTCTGTGTCCTGTCACACAGCCAGGACTTAATCCACATCACTGCCCCCTTGTCTAGCCCACGCTTCCTTAATTTTCTAATGATGATGTTGTGGGAGACAGTGTCAAAACCCTTGCTGAAGTCAAGGTAGGTGACAACTGCTGCTCTCCCCTCATCCAGCCATCTAGTTATAACATCATAGAAGGCTATCAGATTGGTTGAGTATGATTTACCCTTGGTAAATCCATGTTGACCGCTTCTAATAACTTCGTTATCTTCAATGTGTTTGGAGTTGTATGAGAGTTGTATGAGAACTTGCAGTTCTAGAGATCTGAGGACTTAAACAAAAAAAAATCCTTCTTCTTTTTATTTTAATGACTTGATGATGTAGGCTTTTTCTTTTTTAGATAAGGAGTACAGTCTATCATGAGGCTACCCTTAATCTTTTTTAATTTAAATTGTGACTGGTACATTACAAAATGATCCTACTGTGCAAAGTGCGGCAAAATTACTGTGGTAAGATTCACTTTGACTGTAATGAGCTAGGATTTCATCCCTTGAAAATTTTTCTGAATATATCTGTAAGATTCCACCTCCCTCCCCCTTCCCTGACACACACAGTTTTCCCAGTATGACATCCCACTGCCTGTGCCAAGCTATGAGAGCAACTTCCCTTGTTTGCTGATGTTTGTTAGGACTACCATATTGTGAAGAAATCCACCCGTTCCTTCAGTGCTGCCCAAGTGGAATCTCCATGGAGACTGACCCAGCCGTCCATCATTTCCAACATCGTTCTGATGAAAGGGCAAGGCAAGGTGAGGATTTCTGCGTGTGGCTGGTTTTTCACGTGTAGCAAGAGCTGGTGCCTAAGAGGTGTCTCCCACACCCAGGACTTCCAGCAGCTCTCAAGATAGCCAATAATAAAAATAACAAATCCAATTTTCAGATGTAAATGTCAAAGTTACACCTGCAAAATATGGGGGAAGCGATGTTCATGTCGTGCACTTGATGTGGGGTGGCTGTCATTCTGATTTGGTGCATCTGGTCATTACTATGATATCAAATATTAATAATGGATCTATAAATATGTATGTTTATGCAAAGTTGGTGCAGCTACAGAAGAGTACCTGTTTGCATGCATATTTATGGAGAAGCATATTTTATCTCTGTGGAATCTGGATACATTAAAAAAAAAGACTGCAAATTAAGCGTTAAACCCAGAGAGGTTCCTGCTTGATTGCTTATCTGAGAGTGCTGAATTCTCTGGGTCAGAGAGCCCTCTTTTCTCCCCCCCCAATAATGTGTTTGTGCATTTGCTAGATACCAGCTGTCTGAATCTTAAGGGGAAAATAGATGAGCATTAACCTAGGTGTATATTGTTTTCCCTAATCCCATCCACACTAGTATCAGAGCTGTCATTTAACTACATTAAAAATATGCATGTCTTTTCTGAAGTACTCTTTAAACTCATCAGATGGATGTGTTTTGGACTAAAAAGACTTGTTTTGACTTTCAAGCTCAAATACAGAACAAATTCTTTGTGGTGCTTTAGGTTTAACAAAGAGTTAGAAGTAGTGACTTCTCTGGGTAGACTGAATCACGGTTGCTACAACTCTCCTTGTTTCAGGAGCGTTAGGTCTTTCATGGTATTTCCAACTGAATATTTCTTCATTTTTCACTTACTTATTTTTTTGACCTCATTTTTCTCATAAGAATAAGTCTATTTCTCCCTTGGGATATGCCATCTTCCTGCAGTTAGCTCCAAGGTGTTAGGAAGGAGTTGGACACATAGATATTCTACTAATCAGGAATCAGTAGAGCAGTACTGTTTGAGAACCTCCTCAAACAGCTGCTGATTTAGGTGCATACCACCAACTTTTTGAGCAATCTGTTAGGAGTTACGGTGCATACCATTTGTACAGTAGCATTTGTTTTATTAACTTTATGGGGACCTGGGACCTCAAAAGTGTCCCCGTAAGGTCTCAGTGTTGGTAGCTGGGACCCAAGTGCACGTCCTTAGTTTTTCTTCTGTAGGTAGATCTGCACGGGGTGGTTCTCAGTTAGACAGTGGCAGTGCTTCTCTGGAAAGGTGAGCTAAGGTGGGAACCACCATGCTTTTGCAGCCATATTTCTCCCAACCCACCCCATGAAG